>VXAL01014220.1:125111-189351 GCA_013399475.1 Chauna torquata | reverse complement strand
CAGGTATGTCAATTTTCAATCTATTTTTTAAGATTAGGTTTGTATACCAAAATTTAGGAACAAACACAATGCCATGGGAGTACTCTTGAATATATTAAAAAAAAAAAGTGGTAGATTTGTAGGGAATGAGCCTACCTCCAAATGTTCAGATGACATTGACAGAATTAGAGAAATCTATCTCATAAGTGGAACAACCGAGCAACAGAAAAAGTTCTGTTCTTATAGATAGGCAGTACCAGGTTTTCTTTCAGAATGCAAAATGAAAAAATCCTAGTAAGACCTGACTTGATATACCAGTTGCTTTTATGCAACTTCATAGGATAAACTACCTTCTACAGTGATTTCTACATTAAATTATATTGTAGCTGAAGTTCTATAATGAACTTTATTAAATGAAACACCAGAATATTTTGCTGGTACTAGAAAGACAGAAGACTACTGATTAGTACCAACAAACTTGCTGCGAGAGCGATGAGGATGGATCAATTGCTTTAAAAATAAATTGGTACTAATGAAATATTGGTATTCTTCTGAAGTAAGAAAACACTTTTTTAAGTGTGCCAGCAAGAACAGTAACTTGCTATTATGCATAATGTCTGGCTTATGCTCCCTACACACTTAATGTTTGTCTGCCAGATCCACTACTTTTATCTTTGTACTAGACGTGATTCCTACAAAATTAATGGGTAATGCTTGTCCTTCTCCTCCTATGATTAAATGGTTTAAATGTGTAAATGTACTGTTTCATACAATTCCTCTAGAATAATGGAGTCCAGAGTCCAGCTGTCAATATCAAAACAGTATAACCAATTTTTTAAAGTAATTCTTAAGTAACATCGTATCTGTTCCTGTTATGCACTACCAGAGGGAGGCATATGCTCCTAGAATTTTCTTTGAGGCTTCCAGACCACCATGGTTCACCCCTCGATCCCAGCAGGATTGCTCAGAATATCTCCGGTTCCTGCTAGACAGGTACAGTTATGCCATTAATGGGTAGGAATCCGCAGCCCTATTACATAATGCTGAACTGCTCGTTAGGAGCAGTCATCTAATAGTTCCATTGCATGAGTGAAAATCAGGAATTTTGGGCCCAGTTCCTGGCTGTCTGATGTTATGTATGATCTGTGAATGATCTTCTTTGTGAGTTTAATCTGTGGTAAAGTCTGAATACAGTCTTGTGTACACATTGTCTGAAGCAGGTTGTTTTGGTGGTAATGTTCTTTTTTTTTTTTAACAAACCTAAATTGGGTGTTAGTTACGTTAGCAGTGGTCCTATTGTAAAATTTGTGTGGTTGGTGAAAGCAGTTCAGTCATGTATCTGGAATTTCATGTTAGCGTAGGCAGCTGTATTTCTTACAGGTCAAATATGTCATGAAGAGATGTACATGCATTTCTAACTGGTTTTATAAACAAGTGAATTAACTGACACAGATGAAACAAACCCCAGAATCTATTAATAAATCTTTTTAATTTCAGCTTGCTGAACATTTTTACTGAGATTGGCTTAAGCGATATGCTTTGACACATTCCACTTCTGGAGAAGTTTATCTCAGTTGTGAAATAGTGTCCTTTTCTCCCTGTCTTGGGTTTTTCTTGCTATAGTTTCTAACTTTCTTGGCTGCAAAATCCTGACCTTTTCTTTTCCTTGGAAATAGTCTGGCACTATGTAAATAGCCACTTTCTGTCCTACAAAATCTGACATAAAGGATCAGTCAAATGGAGAACTGATTTATTAAGATAATGATTAATAAAAATGTTTAGTTTTTTTAATACTTGCTGGTTCTCATGGTGTATTCATTGTGTTCTGTTATATATGAAATTGACATGAAATGCCTTTATGCTTACATATTATGCTCTAGTGGATAGTACTGAACTATATAGTTAAGCTTGCTTATATAAACAATAACAAATAGCTTTTTTAATGTAAGTTGTTTATATCCACTTAGCATAACTTGAAAAAAGTCTTGAGTGTTGCAGCCATATTTGTTTGGAAAAGAGTACAGCTACTTGGATTTCTTTTCCTTTGTCTTCAGGCTGCATGAAGAAGAGAGAACCTTGAAAGCATTGTCTTCAGCAAAAGCTTCTGAAAGTAGGAAGAATGAAGAATTCCAGACGCAAGAAACTGTCCATAAAGCACAGGTATTTGCTGAAGCACCTTGTATGGGGAATGAAGAAAGAACTCTCATAGAGAAAATGTTTGGAGGAAAATTGAAGACTACTATATGCTGTTTGAATTGCAAAAGCACATCTCAAAAGGAAGAAGCTTTCACAGATCTCTCTCTGGCTTTCTGTCCTCCAACATCCTTGGAGAATGTTGGTTCAAAATGTGTGGAATGTTCTGAAATGAAAGATGACTGTGTGGTGCAAACTAGTACTTCAGCAACTATTCCTGCTGGAGAAACGCCTCTGAATAGTTTGGAAATAAATGGTGGATGCGATGCAGTTACGAATGAAGGAACCATTAAAGATTTTTCTACTGAGCCTAACTCTGAGACAAATTCTGAACTCAACGGTCAAGATAATGGGGACATGTCTCAGAGGCTAGTAGGGAAAAACACCCCGTCGGTTACAGACTTACTGAATTATTTTCTGGCACCTGAGATCCTCAGTGGAGACAATAAGTATTATTGTGAAAAGTGTGCCTCTCTACAAAATGCTGAGAAAACTATGCAAATCATTGAGGAACCCGAATACCTCATTCTCACTCTTCTGAGATTTTCGTATGATCCAAAGTGTCACATAAGACGTAAGATCTTGGACAATGTTTCTCTGCCACTTGTTTTGGAACTGCCAGTCAAAAGAGCAACATCCCCTCTAGCTGTAGTTTCAGGAGGTTGGTCTGTTGATGTTGAGATTTCTGACATTGGAGAAAATCTTGCTAAAAAACTAAAGCCCTCAGGTGCTGATGAAGTGTCTTGCCCACAACTGGTGCCCTACATGCTAAGCTCCGTGGTGGTGCACTCTGGTGTATCCTCCGAAAGTGGACATTATTATTCATATGCTAGAAATGTTACTGGTTCAGGGCCTTCAGGACTGTATCACCAGTCTGAAGCTCTCTCTTTAGTTTCTCCTCAGAGTAAGTTGTTAGCAGAGGAGAGTCCTTGTACTGTTATAGAAAATGAGCTGGACGCTGAGATGCCAAAAGAATGGTTTCTGTTCAATGACAGCAGAGTGACATTTACCTCATTTCAGTCAGTCCAGAAAATTACGAGTAGATTTCCAAAGGACACTGCTTATGTTCTGTTTTACAAAAAACAAAATAGCACCTGTGGCTTCAACACCAATTCAGCAAATGGACTCTGGGTAAATGGAGACCCTCCACTACAAAAAGACCTCATGGATGCAATTACAAAAGATAACAAACTATACTTGCAGGTAAGATTGGAGTAGGATGTAAAGAGTGGTATCCTTAAGACTCAAAAGAAACAGTTTTAAAAAAAAAAGAAGGAAAAAAATTACCTTTTAAATATTCTGCTATGTTAACCTCGTAAGTCACAAACCCAGCTTCCATCTTGAAGTTGCTAGACAGATTTCATAGTCAGGTTAATCAGCTGTTACCATTAGATAGGAAGCATAAGGGAAAATGGCTTAAACTCATTGCAGTTTAATCAATTTCTAATGAAGATGCTCGCACAGGGCCTTTAACCACTTGTAATTCTATGCAGGAAAACCTTTTCAAACAGGACAAAGTTTCATTGCCTTTCATATTGCAAGAATAACTGAAGTATATTAAAAACTTTAGTGTTCTTAAAAGCATTAAACTGAAAGCTTAAATAGCAATCTTGCTGCTATTTTCTGACTAGTTAAAACACTTGTGTCCTAACCGTCTTTGTTTATATGCCAGACCTCCTCTTGACTATACAGGATAGTGTAAGACATGACTTCTCTAGCAGCAGTTCTAAATAACGTAACATTTTTCTATTAGAATTGCTGTGACTTCTGTTGATGCATGAATGTGTTTGTTGTCAAATTTCAAACTCAAAACTTAAACATGATTCTCTGAATTAACATTTTAAAGACAATTTTGAGTCAATTTCTGGAATATGGTAAAAAGTTAAATTAGGCTTTTTCAGTACTGCTATATGCTAAGAACCAGTGAAAAATCCGTGTAATTTTATGAAACAGACACTTGACACGTACAAAAAAATTGTTTTGAATAATCTTCCAAATTAAAGCATTCTCTATAGAACATGTAGCTTAAGTTATATAAAGCATGGTCATTTTCTCTTGTAAGTTGGCTTTCACTTATAAGCTATTAGTGTCTTGAAAACCTTTCCCTTATAACTAAAAAAGCCTCCTTAAAATGAAAAAAATTTTATGTATTTTCCACATATATGATGTGGCTTTTTTAAATTTACAGTCTTTTACCTTTAAATTTTGAATTCTTCCATATTAGCCTTCTTTGTATTGTTCTACCAGTCTCAGGTTCTTGAGATTCTGTCATTTCACCAGCTTAAATGAGACTGCTTAGAAATATTTAGTTATTTTTTTCTCAAATTAGTTCTAGTGTTGTGATTCTCTGAATTAGGGTATTGTACTTTAGAGAATTCTAGTTTTGTTACTGTTTGAAGTTCTAAACAAGTGTTCTGTTAAGAATCTACTTTTCTGTTGTGAGAAAGCCTTTACTTTTTAGAAAAGTTTTGTAAAAAAAAAAAAAACTCTACCCTAGTACCCTAGTGCTTTTATTTTAGCATTGTATACCAGTTTATCACATGATAAACTAAAATATTTTCATTTCAAATATCAAAACCTACAATATGGGTAGCTTCCACTCCAATTAAAACAAATTAAATATAGCGTTCTGGGAACAAGTGGAAAGCAGGGGGGATGCTCTACATTTTTCTCAGTTCAGAGAACTGTGTTGACTATTGAGTTTTACTTAACTGATATGTTTGTGTTTTTTTTTGTCAGGAAAGAAATGTAATTGGCTTAAAAACATTAAGCATTTGCTTTGTATGGAAACAAGCGCATTTCTTGCAGAAATTCTAGTATTGTATGCTATACCAGAACAGTTAATATAGGCTAATATTAATCAAGTCAATATATGCCTTGAGAAGAAAGAAGTGGGCTCATTTAGCACAAACTATTAAACAGGAATAAAGAATGAAAGTTCTTAAATTGCTAGACAACTTCACTTTTAGCATTGAACACAATAATAGTATGTGGCTTTTAATACTGTCAGGAAGCTTTAATTGATAATTTGATCACTGCTCAGTGTTTCTCGTGTATGTAAGTATATGGAGATACCTTCTGTCTACTATAGAAAAAGGTTTCGTACACTGTAGCAATGAAGTTAGGTGAAGAGTGAAGTTTATCCTGTTCTCAGCACATTATGGCTGCTTCTGCACCTTCTCTCAAGTGATTGCTAAGAAGCTGTGCTTGCCACTCGTTTACATTCCGTACCCAATGCAATGCACTGATGTGGGGCTCCAGAGCTGGGAGTCATCCCCTGCACATAAGTTATGTGCAAGATTCTGTGTTGTTGCTGTTCATAGTATGAAAATACTGATTGTCTCCTCTCTGTAAGGAAGCCTAGTGATAGATAAATTGTTGCGAATGGTATTGTGAAAGGTGCATAATAGAAAATGTGAGTGAAATAACTTAGCTACCTAGTAACTACAGTAAGGCAAATTATATCATATTTGTAGCTAAATCTGGCCAGAGGGAGGGGAAAAAAATGTTAGGTGTAAGATGTGTTCTTTTTGCCACAATTTTAAGACTTACTTAATACACAGTAATCTTGAAACCTACTGCTGATGGTTATATTCTTTTATAATGCAGTTTGCTAGGTAAAACTCAACTACTTTGCTTTAAGTGGTGTAAAGTTGCCAGAAAAGAGTTCTCTGAATGGATGAAAGTGGAAGAAGGAGTAAGGAAAACTCCATTTTTAGTTTTGTTCTGTGTTGCATTAAAACAAATGTTACTGAAATATTTTACCAAAGAAGACAAACCAGCAAAGGTGCACTGTAGCAATTCTCCCACTGTTTGACTTTGAGAAGAAATAAGTTAAACAGCCTTTTTCAACTAACCAGGCAATTACACAAATCCTGCTACTTAAATCAAAATTCCTGTTGGTTTCTGGTACTAGAAGTAAGTTTTGTATTCCTTGGGTAATCTTAGTAAATTTACGTAGTCTTTCTGTGTTAGTTACCAGATGCCTAAGAATCCACATACTGCTAGAGATAGTGTAATACTGTCTTTCAGGAACAATGGCCAGCATATCTGTTTACACAATATCTTCAAAATCTTTTTTATCATTTTGGAAATTAGTATGCATTTCAGTAGTGCAAAATAGTTTCAAACTTAGACTGTTTTTATAAGAGGACACATGCTATTCTTAGCACCTGTGAAAGTGCATGGACAAGTCTTAAGTTTAGCACTTTCATGGTAGTATAAGTCTTCTAGGTTCTTCACTGTGTTCCTTGTTTTCACCAGGAGATGGAGAAGAAAAGGAACAACACAAGGCGACCACTGTAATTATGAAAATCCTGTTAAAACTTCCTGCCATCCCCTTAAGGGGACCGGGTGGCCAGGTGTCACATAAAGAAGGCTGTCAGTATGATGTTTAGCACCCAACTGCTCCCTTTTTGTTTCCTAAAGAAATAAAGCTTTTACTTTTACTCTTTCTTGTTAGTCTTCCAAAACCCTACTCCTGTTTTCCCTCCCTTAACTTTTGAAGCTGTTGGCCAATTTGAGAAAGGGATACTAAAGATAAACTACTGAAAGTTTGTAAAACTAGTTGGAGAGAGAAAATAACGTATGGTATCTCTGAGGGAAGAGCCTGTGCTCATCCCCTTATCAGACATCTCAGAAGCCATGGACATGCTCACCGGAAAAAGAAGCTGGCAGGAGGCTGTACTTTTACCTCTCTTTCTCATGCAGGTACTTTTTCCTTGGATTTTCCAGCAGATGATTCTGATTTGTTTTCTGGAGACCTACTGATGTTAATATACAGGGTTAGCATCACAGTAACTCTTGAAAGTTAGAAGTCCACGCTGAATGGAAACTGATACTTGTTTGTCTTTTTGCCTTTTGTCAGAGTATGTTACTCCTCTATGCAGTTGATTAAGTGGAATGAAAACATGGCTTTTAAGTAAATAACATTGATTTAATGGTTTTACTTTTCAGTTCAGCAACCAAGAACCAGAGCATCTTAAAAGTACTAGGATGAAAATTCATGGGAAGCACATATGAACTTAGTGTTTCATTAGATTTTGATCAGCAGTCTAATCCTTTAGAAACATCCTGTGTCGCTATACAATATTTTTAGCTTAAACGGATTTAGTTATAATTCACATACACTTACTGATTGATGTTCAACAAAATTGTACATGTGGAATGGCTGTGGATGTTGCCTTCAACTTGTAGTTCAACAAGGTAACTGTTCAGACTTAGGAGTCCAGAAGTTAGTGAATGTTGCTTTTAAAGCTGTTTGGAAATCTATTAGACATGAAATGCTTCTCGGACTGTTTTTATAGTCCATATTCTTTCATTTCAGGAGCAAGAGCTTAGTGCTCGAACACAAGCACTTCAAGCTGCCTCAGCCTCATGCTCTTTCCGCCCCAATGGATTTGATGACAACGACCCCCCGGGGAGTTGTGGACCAGCAGGTGGAGGAGGAGGGGGTGGGTTCAGTACTGTTGGTAGATTAGTCTTTTGACTACGAGGACAACCTGGAATACACTGGTTCCAAAGCAGCCTGGTACTGCTGAGGACAACTAAAATTTTGAACTTTGTCATATATTGTACCAAGTTTTGAGACTTGATCCTTGTTCAAAAGCAAATGTTGGGGTTTTTTTGCTTATGTTTTATTTGAAATAAATAAGTGCATAATGGAAAAAAACTACCTCTTAAAAATTCAGTTGCTTTTATAGTAAGATATGCTTGCCCAGAAGACAGAAAATGAAGATTTGTAAGTGGTTTCTAAAGACACTGCATTAAACTCAAACGCACTTACATCAATTTCTATTGTCCTTATCCACTGAACGAAGACGGTTCATTTTGACTCTGTTTTATGTGGAAATCCTTTCAGAGGGCTTCAGTTGCATACACAGTCTCCTACACCACCTTATTTACAAATCTGGTATGATTTCTAAAGATGATGCAATCTTATAATGAAGGCAATAACTTAAGATGTGACGTGATACAGTAATTTAAAAAAAATATTCAATATGTTTCCAGCATAAGTGTAAAGAAAAAAGTTATAAATATTTGCTAAGTTGTTTTCCCAAAAAAGTGCATGTTCTGCAGGAGCAGTGTTTTTAAATAGACGTTGTTAACTTTCTAGCATTTCTAATAGTTTTGAGAATTTTAAAATTATTTCAGGGAATATATGTGCTGTGTATTTGAAAGGAGGAGAATTCTGTATGTGCCTTGCAGTACTGTAACTTAAAAACAACTTTCTGAGGCTGCAGAAAAGGGACAAAGTGTTAGTCATCGATTTCTAATACTGAAAAAAATTATGTGTTTAGAAAGCTATTAAGTTTCCAGAAGTAAAAAATCTGGTAGATAGGAAAAAGCTTACTGTATTTCATTATTTTTGATTCAAAAGAATATACCTAGTGATCTGTTACTTTTTTGGCCTGTATTGTTGAAAAAAGTTGGTCATAAATATTGAGCTATACTTGTGAAATCACAGAAAGGCTACCTGTATTGATCCTTGCTGAGGATCTGTGCTTCTAAGAATCCTTTAAAGTTTTGCCTTCTGATTTCACTTGTAGAGGAACTTTCTGGTGAGTTCAGGTTTTAACTGTCTGCAGAAGACCAAAATGACATTGTCTATGGAGCAATGTTTGCTGGCTTGTTCTGTTAGTCTTTGCAGAAGTAGAAGCTGTGTTTTTGATGTGCAATGAGGATAACAGAAGTAAAGGAGATACACTGTTGAATCTGGTGATTAATTCTTAACTTGAATAATCTTATAGTGAAGTGTAAATTTATTTAAAGTATTTTTACAAGATAATGCACTGTTTTGCTGTGTTTTTATATTCTAAGTGACAAAGCGCATCCTTAAAAAGCATGCAAACCTGACAGGTGTTAGCTTAACTGTACAAAATAACTTTTTCAGAAAATGCCTTTAAAAAGCATAAAATGAGTTTAACTTTGTTCATATAATATTGAATATTTGGATTTTAGTCCATAGTATGGTATCTTAGCTTGCAAACTATTTTTATATTATAACTGAAACTCACTTGCTCTGCTATAGGTTCATACATTCTTGGTCAAGAAAGCTAGAGCAGATCACCTTCATTTTTTAATAGGTTCAAAGCTCTGTTTTGACTGTTTGTAGTACCTTGGCTTTGACTTATGTTTTCATTGCTGTCTTAGTTGTAGGTCTCTGAATTGAGGGATTCAACTGTGGAAATGGGGGATGTTATGAGACCAGTGTGAGGAATGTTCTCATTTAGTTCGCTTGTGTGAGGTTTTCTTGAAAGCTCACTCCACCTTGTAATTCTGTAGCTTTCAGTCTAAGAGTTTTTTTATTTCCTTTTGGGATTTTCTGCCAGTTAACTCTGGTTTTGAAATGTTTTTGACAGGTTAATTTGGCTTTTCCAAATTATGGAAAGGACACACTAAAAAGCTGTTTATTTGTGTTACAATGGGAGTATTTTGTGTCTCCTTATCAGTTTACTGTTCATTTTAAAACACTAGAAATTAGAAGCAGGAGCAAGTGTTTTTACTTATATGAAATCAGAATTCTGTAAAGGTCAATTTTGTTTTTATGTTCTCAAAGTAAAAATACAAATTATGTAGCCTACCTAAAAATGTGTGGTATGATTTTTTTGTATACCTGTTGTACTCTATCTATTTCATGAGCTCTTAGAAGGCTTCCTATGCTCTTGTTAGCCTGTTCTAAATTAGATGTTAAATATGGAAACTTTATATCAGAGTAATGCCATAGGGTTGGAACTCCGTAAGTGTAAAATGATATGTCTGAAACTGAAAATATCTACTTGTTTTTTTCCCTTGACTTCTGTTGATGCAGTTCCTTTGGTTTTACAAATAGGTTTTATAACTCGAAATACCTATTTGCAGGTCTGCCTGCTGACCTAACAACCCTCATAGGCAGATGGATACCTTAATGTGGAAGGTTTCAATAAAGCCAATGAAAGTGGTGAAGTATTTCTCACTTTAAAGTGTACACCTTTTTTCATTGTTTACAGTAATAGCATTGCATGTTCTGGACATAGAATGAAAGAACAATGTACATATGGTACTTTGTACATATGGTACTTCAATTTCTGTTGTCTGTGAGTGAATGCTGGATGGTTTGTTTATTGACCTTTTTGGCTCCATTCCTAATTTGCTTTCTGGCTAAGTTGAATAAGTAGAAAGATACGAAATATATAACGCTATTTCTGAAGTTTAGGTTTTGTTTTGATTCGTGAAGGATACGCTATTGTGCCAAGCTCAAAGATGGTATGTTTTTTAAAAATCATATTTCCTTTTAACAAGAGATTGTATTTTGGTCTTTGTTTTAATGGTCAGTGGAGTTGTAATAACTTTCTTCCATGCAGTTCATTTTGTATAGTTTTTTCATATGGAGCATTACAGTGGATTGCTGTGAATGTCACCAGCATAACAAGTGATTATAATATCTGCGAGCCCATTTATCCAGGCTGAGGAGAGAGAAGCTTTCTTTGGATACCTAAACAAATCATGACTTCTGGCTAGTTCTTGTTCCTTTTTTCTCTTTGTTGCCTATTCTGGAAAGTTAAATATTGTATCTGCTGTATCCTCTGGAAGTTTCATTTCATAGGTAAGCTTTTTTTAAACTCTATACCAGTAAAAATGCTTATGGAGTGAGAATACTTTTTTGTACAAATAGTAGGTGAAGAGCAGAAGCACTGTGAGCTAAATGAGTGTTAGAACAAAAGCAAGTATAAACTTTCTGAAAATAAGTCTTAGATTAGGAGTTTCCTAATTACTAGGACAAATTCTGGAACAGCCTTACAGGCAAAAACCTGCTTTGAAGGAAGAGCCAAGTATATCTGTAAGAAATTAAATGCAAAGCAATGTCTGAATAGTAGGCAACTAGACTTGATAAACGAGAGGGCACTAGAGCTTTGCTCATCTCTTGGGCTTCCTGTCTTGACATTAGCAATTTTGTAAGGCTCAGACTAGAGGAAAGTGTAAATGAAGGGAATACTGAAGCACACCATAATAGTAGCAACAGAAAAGGTTGACTGCTCGGTGTTGGGTGTTCTTGGTCTTTGATTAAGTGGAGTGAGGCATGAAAATGAAGTTTATGGAAAGTGGAAGCTAGGCAGACCTGTGACCCAAAGAGGTATGCTCACTTTCTAATGCAAGCTTGATTACCTTGGTAACAGCCTACTGTGGAATGTAATGGGTTGTAGCACTTGATATCCTCAGTAGGTTGTAATCAAACGTAAATTATTGGACTTGTTCAATGAGTGAACAAATGATCTATGATGTAAACGAGGTCAGAATAGATGACCTTTTAAGCTTTCATGTTCTGTACAGCCAGTTGTCATATGTATACTTTAATCTAAACTTATAGCTGGAGTAATATGCTCTTAAATCGCTTAGGTGTCAGGTCAAATGTAACAGTTTAAAAACTAAAAATAGTGGGAAGCTGTTCGGGGCTTGTATACAACACAGCTTACTTGGGCTTCAGAACTAATGCATATTCCTGTTTCAGCAAGTGGCTGAAGAGACTTGGTCCTTGAGTTGAGCTCCAGCTGTGATCAGTATGTCAGCTGTGATGTGTGGTGCACTTATTGGCTTACCACTTATGGCTTTTATTTTTTTACAATGCTCATGCATCCCCCCTTTTCACTCCCAGTCTTGCTTTTGCTTGAATGAAAGTATCAAAGGGAAAGCCAGCCAGAGTGAAGCTGAGATGATAAAGAACACTTTGAAATATGAGCTGCTGCTTTCTTAGATAAAACAGAGGTATTTTTTCTAAGTTTGTTGGATTCTAGGCAAGTACGTGGATTGAGGATGCACAGTTCTTACTCCTTTTTGCCAGTGCGAGTAATAAGACCTAGCTGATTTTTAGGAACCAGTTGTGCTGGAATCAGGCCTGTCAAATGCACAATCTGCTGCTGCTCTCTTGGTAAGCAGCACACTACCACGTGCTCTGAAATGCTGGTCTGGCTGCTGGGTGTCTTCCCCAGGTGCCAAGGGGAAGAGCAGCTGCCTCCTGTGCTGTGCGCCTTGCCGGTGGCCATTTGGGACCTCCACGATCCTCTGTGCTTCTGAGTGGCCAGAGGCAGCCAGCCCTGGGATGCTCCCTCAGTGTGCCTGAGAGGCTAGGCCCAGCCGTGGGGCTGCGGCAGGAGGAGTCTGAGGGGTGGCTGTACGGTGTGTCCTGTCCCCAGCCCCCTCAGGGACGCTGCCACACATGGAGCAGGTAACTCGGGGACTCTGTGCCTTGCTGACAGACTGGCACCTGTGGGGAGCAGCTCGCAGAGGTGGTGTGGTTGTACATGGAGGTGGCGTGTGGGAAGGGAGGCGAGGGCAGTGAGGGAGAAGTGCTGGTGCCAGGCTACAACAAGACTACCACACTGCAAAAAGGAAAGGATTGCTCTTATCTGATTTAGCAATCACATGTGTTTTGCTGATTATTTCACATGTATCTGCCATAATGTTGTAACTTTGGTGTAATTTCACCAGAGTAAATACTCTGTCAACAGTACTTTTTTATCTGAGCCTACTCCTTATAAAGTTTCCACTATGTATCAGGTTGGGAAAAAACCTCTCGAGAGGCATATTGAAAAGATGCTGCTGAGGGGCCTATTTCAGGTTTGGATGAACCATTTGGCAACAGGATAAATGACTGAGCTAGCAGCTGTTGTACCATGGACCATCTTTGACGCCAGCGGTCTCCAAACTTTTCTGATTGCATGCTGCTTGCAGTAAAAATCTAAATGTGTGCCTCTGATATTTGTTTTTGCTTATAATTTGTGTGTGGACATTATAAAATATACGTAAGAATAGAAATTGAAAAAGGATGAGATAAAGATGAAATAAAAGTACTTTAAGTGTTTATTAATGGTACAAAAATACTTTATTCCTTCTCTCAAATAGATTGTCTTGCACACCCCCTGGGCTGCATGCAGCCCACTTTGGAGACTACTGTTCCAAGCTGTAGTCTTAAAATGTGCTTTTTAACTTGATGTGAACAGGTATCGAAATTGACCTGTGCGTAATAATGGTTTCTTTTAGTCTGTGAGTATGGACTCTTGTCATTACATTATGCTCCTTGACGGTGTTTTGCGTCTGGTTTTGTGCTGAGTTGTTATGAAATTTGATGCAAGGCCTATTAACAGTTTCATGATTTGTTTTCCTACAGTGTGCATTAAATGACGTAAAAAGTGGTGTCAGCCTTAAGTGGTTTGTAGAGATGCAAAGCCATTCCAGTTCTGAGGGGAGGGCATCTCCCTCACCAGACACAGGACAGTGTTAGTACTTGGCTTTAAAGGTTAGTATCGCTTTTCAACTGACTCACTCCTCAAATGTTCTCTAAACAATTACGATATTTAATGATTAACTCCATAAAAGAAAGTTATTTAACTTTCTTGCTGTGTTTTTCATGGTGTTTTCTCTGCTGAACTACAGTGTATGAAAGTCTTGGGTTCATTTTTGCAGTGTACCTGTTCTTAAACTTTGTTGTTGTAAATTGGTATAAATATTTAATGATATTTCATATCAGTTTAAAAAAATGGATGGGGGCAAATGAGTGTTTTACTGTACGTGTATTGGACTGCATAAACAAGTCAAAATAAGTATTTTTAAATGCATCGAAGGTATCTGAAACTATCATAAGACTTCATAGATTTGATTTGAGAGGAAAGATAGAAGTTCTAGTAAAATGTAAGTGGCGGATTTTTCTAGTATGGTAGAGATCTGTAAATCTCAGCTTGAAGGAGCACACAAACATGGAAAATAAGTAAAAGCAGTCAGGTTCTATTGAGACAAATAAATCCTGAGAACTAGGTGTTGGCAGTAGCTGAATTTCATGTGTATTTCAGTTGCAGTGATATAACCATGTTTCATTTGAGTTGTCTTCTCAATTCATGTTAGCATTGCTTACTATGCTTGTCCTCCTTGGGGAAAGGGGCAGCCTAGGTTTGTATTTTTCAAATGGAATCAACATGTAACACAAACAACTACTGTTAAGTATTAGTTGAATTCAGATCAAACATTGCTCATAGCTGAACTCCAACTAAGAAAAAATTGTGGAGTACACCAGTTTGCATTCTTAGTGGAGAGGAAGAAGAAATGGTAAGCTTGGGAGGAGGGTTTTTGGCTTGTGGGTTTTTGTTAGGTGTCTGCCAGAGTTGTTCATTGGGTCAAGAATTTCACTTAAATCTGCAAAGATGATTAAATGATCTTCCACTTGTGCATTTACTAAAAAGCATTATTATTGGTTGAAATGCAGCAGTTCTCCCTGAAAATGGAAATTATGGCACAAACATTTAGGCTGCCTGTAAATAAAGACAAGGTTCTCAGAGACTGTTTTGAACTTCTTGTGTATTTCTCCTCAAGTTTCCCCGAGACTGCAAGTTGAAAGAAGGCTTTTCTTTTTTTGACTAAAAGAATACCCAGGAAACTCAAACAATTAACAGGCCAGTTAATAATCTGTAAATTACTGCTGGGTGGTGAATTGTGTGAGAGGGAAGGGAAAGGTTTGTGCTCCCCTTACAATGTGTATTACGAAGTTGAGTCTCTTCTAGTTGGCTGCCCACATCTCCCTCTGGCATTAGAAACAGATGCCTTTATGTGGTCTCAGGATTAAGCCTGGTGCAGTGTGTGAGGATAAAATCGTGGGAACCTCCCCTTCATGCAAGACCAATTCAGGCTAATTGAAGAATTTATTCTTGACCTGAGCTGTCTCAGTTTTGCTTTGAATAACCTGAACCTGCGAACTGCGAAGGTAAAGGACACACCAAGCTTTACTGTAACAAAGGACTTAATTGTAATTTACAAAAACAAATGTTTTGGCTTCAGGAGGAATTGCTAGTTCTTTGTGCTGCAGGATCTCAGGGCTGCAAGAGGTGTTCTATATCGATGAAACAATGAAAACAGCAGCTACATGGAACTCACTGGGGAAAGGAATTGGCTATAGTATAGAGAGCAACTACGTGGATGATTTCATCATTTGGGTTTGTCAACTGTATTTTGCATTTGGGGGTTGAGAAGAATAAAAGTATGTGTGAGGATAATAAGCAATTGGAATCTGAGGAAGTAGAATAGAGCAAAGAGTAGTTAATTTCTTAAAAGCAGTTACTAGCCTTTCTAAGGAAGAAAGATCTGTTCCTGGAGTGGGATCCAAGATCCTGTCAATATGACCCTATGTGGCAGCCAACAAGAGCACCTGTACTGCTCCCATGGTCTCACAGGGTGTGTTAAGAGGTGGAAGGCATATATGGAAAGACTGCAACATTTTTAGTACACGTGGTCTGAAATACACCCTGTGTTCATATGCCACGGACTTAAGTGTACTCATAGGTGAAGGACATTTCCTGTCATCACAGGCTTGCAAGGCTGGTTTGAAACTCAGCTCGTCTCCATCTTGGTCTATGTTGGTGCTGTGGATCTGCTGGGCTGCGTAGACCAGGATGAACTAAAGAGCAGCAGCTCTTTCTCATTCCCCAGCCCACATCCTGGGAAAGGGCATGAATGCTCAGCTCTGGAGAGGATTTGATGAAAGGAGAACAACCAGATGATTTTAAAAAAGGGGAGGGAGAAGCTGGAAACAAATGTAAGCAAGAGCTTCAGAGAGTGTGGGTATGCAAAGTTGTGGATTTCCTATTCTTTGAGACTAAAGAGAAGATGTTTAAACAAAGCCTTACCTACTTTAGATGTCATGTATACATAAAGGAAAAAAAAAACACGTGGGAAAAATATGTAGCAGTCACTTGGTCAAGGTAATTGTGACTGTATTTGTATTTTCATCGTTATTTGAGCTGAACTGATGCCTGGCCTCCAAGCACATTTGTTTGGACAAAAGTAAATATTTGGTGTTTTGTCTTTGTCTTAATCTCTTTTGGAAATAACTATTTAATTTTTTCCAAGCAACTCCTCTGCCTGAATATGCTCCCCATTTTTTTAAAGGATGATGCATACTCTTATATGGAAAGGTGTGTGTATTAAGAATTGGTCAAATCTGATGTGATAGGTATCTTATTTAACAGGAAAGCTGACAAATGGTGAACAAAACACTGGAAGAAAGATTAAAATGAAGCAGAGAGGGGTAAATGAATTCGTCCTTGAAACTTCCTGAATCCTAACATTTTTTAGGATAGATGTTCTTCAGATCACTGGGACCTAACAAGATTATTCTCTTTATTCCCCTACCCCTTTAAGTGCTTTCATTGAAAAACTGGGGAGATGCAGCTGGAGACTTACTGGTTAAGAGAAATTGCGTTATCACCAAACAGGGAAATATGTAATTTTGACAGCTTCCTTAGCAGTGTTTAGTAGTGTTTTTCACCAATTCTGCCCTGCCTACTCTTATCCCTCCCCCCTCCCCAACCAAAATCCAGTAGAATAAGTTATCATGATACTAAAGAAATGGCTCCTGCTATGGCTTCGTCAGTGTTGTCTTCCCTCTTCGCATCCCCACTCCTGCTCCTCATGTCCCTTCCAGCTGCCTTGTCTACTCTCTCTGATGCTTAACTCTCCAGGGTGCAGTCCTTGCTGCATGCGTGTTAGTACAGGGCTGTGCATAATAGTGTTTAATTCTTGGTTAGCTTTTAAATGCTACTGTAATAAACTTAATTCCTAAATGTAGCTGAAATATGGGATAACAAAAATGCCTTTAAAAACTTAAAATGAACTTTGTTGCATCAGCATAACCTGACATGACTTTCTGTCAGGCATCTGTTTTGCATGTAAAAATTCAGGTAAGTAGCAGTTAGAGTAAAAACAGTTGTATGTTTCTTAAGCCCTTTGTTAAGAACTCCTGCTAAGAAATCTGTATGCCCACTGGTAGAAGGAAGTAGCGTAGTGGTAGGTATGTTTCAGGTATTTGTAGGGAATTGCATTAGTAAGAGGTTCTCACAGAGGCCAATCACTACTCCTTTTTATGCAAAGGCTTGTGGTTGCAGGTGCTTGAACCATCAACACTCAATGCCAAATTAAGTATTTTGTGTTTGGCTCTAAGTAATAGTGAACCACAGGACAGTGCAATCATTCTGCTGCTGGTGGGGCTCAGTGATTCAGTGCTGCCTGGAGGGAATGTGACATTATGGGTCTTTTTATTCAGTTGGAGCCATAGGCACTGGTGTGTAGGGTAACAGAAAAGGTGACTTAGTTCACAGTGATTTCCAGGTGAAGAAAACTGATTCCACTTTGCATAGTGGTCTGACCACCAAGTAGAAGCTCGCTGTGTATTTGCAGGGTATGAAAAGTGATGAAGATAACTATTTTGTGACTTCCAGATGCACCGCTGTTTTTCAGGGCAGAGAAAACAATTTCAGTCGTTAGTTGTAAATGAACCTGTGCATACTGGTATAGTATGTGAAGAACAGGAAGGAACACTTCTAATTAAAACTACCCTGACTCAAGTATTCTTGTGCAATCTTGACTGTTTTTTCTCCTTATTGACCTACTTCAGATCAGAGTTGCAACTTCAGCCATGTTTTGTTTTCAAGGACTTCTATACATCCTTTATTTCATCTCAAAGCAAGGTTTTAACTTGCAATGAGTAGTGCAAGCTTTTATAAATGTTGTCTGGGTCCTGAATTTAAATACAGGTGTTTCTACACCCCTGCATTATTGAGATCCCTGATGTACTACATTAATTTTGGAGTAATTATGTGTTTATCCAGTAGAGAGCACTAATCACACTGCTATCTTTTAGATGACATTCCCATCAAATTATTCAGTGTTCTGTACTATGGAGCACTTGGTAGGGGTTGGGACTGGAGCTTTATCTAAACTAGTGCCTGGCTGAAGTTCTGCTAAATAGAGCTGGGAAGGCAGAGGAGGGGTAAAACCAGAGTCTGCTGGAATTCCCATACGAACTTCTACGCACAGCTTGGAGACACAGCAGTACTCAAAATGTCTCCTTTGCATTAAGTAGCTAAGCGAAGATTAACTTGGATGTCAGTCAGCATCCCTCTTTGAGTGGCTGGTGGCAGGCTGTCAGGGTAAACAGCTGGCTGTTGGTGCAGCAGGTATTTTAAAGGTCTTGGGGAGGTCAGTGGTATAATCAAGGTGGTTCTTGCCTCTTTGTAGGTGAAATCTTCCCTGCTGATGTGGCTAAAAAGGTTTTTTTTTCCTAATAATGTTTTGGTGTCTGCCTTGGCTTCAGAGCCAGGACAGCTGAGCTGGACATAAGATAGTTTACTGAAGCTGAAATTTTCATCTTCATGGATGATGCAGTATGAGTGAGAGAATAACTTATCTTTGAGATGTCAAATGGAGTTTATGGCCAGCAGTTTAAAAATAACAATCCCTTTACTTAGTTTGTGAGAAAATTAGATGGAGTCAATGAGGAAATGTAAACACAGACCCCATGATAGTGGTTTCAGAATAACTTTGGAAGAGTATCTTAAATTCATGTCTTGGGTAAAACCTCTCACCATGAAGTCTAACTGAATTTGCTTGTAGTTGCTCAGTGCTTTTGTTACCTTAGTTCCGGAGCATGAACATCCTGCCCATAGGAGAAGGTGTTTTAATTCTCCCTTAGGGTGGTAGAAGAATTTTAATTATGTGACCAGTGTAAATTAATCTTCCTAAATGTACAGGCAATCTGAAACAATCATGCTGAGAGAAGTATGGGTTAGAATAATTCATTTCAGTCTTGGCTAAATTTAAGAATAACTGTCTGGAGGCAATATCTTTATTACATTATTTTTAAGGACTTCAAGGAGAAAAAAAAAGCAACAGCCACACTATGGAGCTGAGCATGAACTCCTAGTGTTACCTCTAGGTATTAGCTGATGTGTGGTTTGAACTGTTTCAGAGACTGCAGTATTATCTCGGAAACAACTCTGTTCAACACATGGCGGGGAAGAGATCTGAGCATGGTTAAGATACTGTATTCTGTAAATCAGATCTAAGGTACACACTTCTTTGCTCAAGTGGGATAAATGCTGTATCATTAAAAAAAAAAAATCCTTAATTGTAGACCATTCCTAGCTACAATTGATACACTGCTCTCAGGAACTGGGCAGCTAGCATGTGCCATTCCAGTATACTTCTAATTAAGCATGGGCTATCTAATTGTGACATATCATGAAAAATGGCATATTTCTATGTTCAAGTCAACTTGGTATGCAAAATATGCTTGCTCAGGTGAATCTGTTTAGAAGAATTTCAGATTTCTCTAAGTGAAAAGAGTACTTTGAAGAAGGCAGTCATAGCTATTGCTGAGATGCATTTGTTCTATGTGTTGGTTTTTTACAATGTGAATGCAATTTAATGCAGCTATCGCATCAGTTAATTTTTTTTTTGCTTGCATTTGTGAATTGGTCCTAAAATCTACCATCTGGTAACAATCTGCATTAAAATACTGGCCTGTCTGAAATTAGTGGGAGTCCTGCCATGGACTTCAGTAAGTCCAGGATTTCACCCTGGTCTTCGTCTTGCATGACTATTGCTATTTAGGGTGTGGTGAATATGCTATATTCTGAACTTTGATTTATGTGAGCATTTGCTGAGCAGATGTTAGGGAGCTAAACTTGTTCATTTCAACTCATCTCTCTTATAGCAAGTGAAAAAATGAGGCTAGATGAGTCTCAGGTGTGGTTCTATTCATGTCGGATGCTTATAGTTTCTTTTTTCTGATGAGTCAGAAACATTGGGCTGCATTTAAAAAAAAACCACAGCTATAAATTAAACAAGAATTTATTACTTCTCCTGTTGTGAGCTAGTTGCCCAAGCCAACACTCTTGCCATGTGAACGGCTGGTGAAGGGGTGAGCAGAGGCATGGTTAAAAGAGTGGGGGCTCAGTTTGTTTGTTGTGCTTCCAGTTCAGCTGCTGATGTGGTGGGCTTCCTTCTCCAAGTCATCACCTCTCTCTGAAGTGGGGTTACCAACTATGCACCTGTGGTGCGGGACAGTGCCTTTATATGCACAAAGCACTTGAGTTTGCATTTCCCAGGATAAGCATTGGTCTGAAGATGCAGAACAAGATTAGCCCTTGCTCATTAGCTTGAAAGAACAGTAAGAAAAATCCTCCCTTGCCAATCTCTTTACTTCTATCAGTCACAAAATACCTTGCACTTCATTAGTTCAATAACCTTGGTGGGGAGGGGCTGGAAATCCAGTTTACAGTGAAGATAAAATAAGAACACAACTGGCATATCTTAGCCAGAACCCACTGTAACTCCCACAGTGGGAGTAACTCCCACAGTTATGTCTGGTGCTTGCCAGCTCCCATGGAGCCTGCTATTTTCCCATTGCATTGTTTTTACTGATAGCCTCTATTGAATAATAACAGGAATCTTTGAAAGAGTGAAAGAGATTAACACTTTATAATTGATTAAAGAAGTGTTAAGTGCACAGCCATGGAAGAATGTGTAGCCTGTATGATAAGGGAATCTCATGATTTTTATCTTCATTCTTTACTAAAAATGATGACTATTTGATATTCAGATAAAGACCTTACCTGTTTTGAATGTCTTTTGGGGAGGAGCAGTAAATGAGGGCAGAAGGCTGCCAGGGGTGATTACTAAAATGCTCAGCTCATACTTGTAGTCACAAGACTAAGCTGTATAGGGTTTTATGTCTCAAAACATGGAGGGAATTATTAGCCATAATAGTATGGAAAGAAAGCAGTTAGAGATGAATAAGAACATCCTCTTTTCCTCACCTCCTCAGTGAGGAAGTGACAAAGATCATTTAAATATTATTGCTGTTTAACTGGGAACTCCTAATACAACAGCAGTGAACAAAAAACAAGCTAGATTTCTTGTCGGAAAAGAAGAGTGTACTTGAGAGAAGTTGCCTGCTACGTTACATCACCCACTGAAGAGATGCTGTCAGCCCACGGTGTTCAGACCCTCTAGACCCCCACTGCTCTGTGAGTGCAAAAGAGCCGCAATAATAAATATTTCCATCTGCTTCTGGTTAGGAGTTTGTCTCATCCTATCCGCCACAGTGATCCGTGCACTTCAGACAGCCAGGCGTGATTGTTTCCATTAGCAAGGACCAAGATCACACCCTGCACAGCCCCATCTGGTCCAAACCTGTTGCAGATTGCCTGCTGAGCAGCACAGGTCACTGTGGGATCATCACACTCACGTCCCATATGCTGACCAGGTCCCTGTTGCATGCGTTGGCTGTCTTGCTATTTCGAGCCCCAGCAGTCTGAGGATGCTCATCCTTCTGTGAGTTGTTTTCTGTAGCAGTTGTTTTGTGCTGGCCGCTGAACTGTGCAGTAAACATAAGATTTACATATAGGAGCCAGAGCATATGTGGAGGTTGGCCCTTGGCTTTAGAACTGTGTTTCAAAAGACAGGAGGACGAATGACCAAGAGCCTCAGAACACTTGGTGTGAAACTTTTAAATATTCCAGTGAGCTTCCCTCAGTTGCCCTGTTTGTTTTCCTCCCCTCCAGCCTGATCATCCAAGTCAGGTAATTTACGCCTACCTACTGGAAGGAAGGGAGGTGATTGATGGTGTTGTTTTTAGCTCTTGCAAGGTGCTTGGAGGCTGTGGTGGTGGCTGCCAAGAGAACCCAAGACTACAAACACCTGCAAAACTTGATCATGCCTCAACCATTTATGAATTCTCTGGGAAGATTTAACACATGGGAATAAAGCTTCATACTACATCATCTCATACCTCAGTCTATTTAATATTTGATTAATGCAGAGATAGGAAGTTAGTGAATGTTCAGTTTAATAAGCAGTCTCAAATTTGGAGCTAAAATATGCACTTTACATAGTTGTTTGGGGCTGGGGGGAGTGCCTCATGAGCTCCATTTCCTCTCTGTAAACCACAGGGCAGGGACCGTAGACTGCAGTGTTTGACCAGTACAGTGTTATGTATAGTTTTTAGTAGATCTTAGGTTTTTGTGCCTAAAATCATGTTATTGGCTGAATTAGTAACAAGTAGTAGTTCGTAGCCTTGTAGAGACTCTTTTTTTTAAGTAGAAACTTCCCTGTATTTTTTTTAAACAGAAAAAGCAACTTAGAGGAGCATGCCAGTACTTGTAATAAGTTTTCTAAATTCCACTGTGTGTGTTCTGGTATGTTCCTCAGTCCCCTTTCTCTTCCAAATGATCTCTAGGAGTCTATAGAAGGTATTTCTACTCAGACTTTACATGTACTCTGTTTCTATCTCAGTCGTGTTCTCAGGAAGAAGCCATGAGGAGGGGGTTTGCATGCTGAGGAGAACCCACTTCTGTTTCAGAAGACATGAGCTCATCAATGCATCATGAAAAAAAATTAATTCTTGTGTTGTTTTAAGGATACTTCATATTAGAAGTAGTTTTTAAAATGTGTAATAGGTACTAAATGTAATACAACGTGCAACCCTTTCTGCAGATGAGTATTGAGCAGCACAGTGAAGATGTGGAGAATTACTTGTGTGTAGGAACTAATTAGACTAACCTGAATTAGAAATCTGAGTAATTGATGGTGTTAATGATTCCTTAGCCCACAAGTGTGTCCTAGAGTCTGAAGATAAAGTTCCATAGATGGATGTGCCAAATAAGCAGCTTGTAGCTATCAGAGAAGAAGATGATCTCCTGCCTTTCTTACCTTGAGCTGGCTTTGGTGCTCTTGACTGCATTTGAAGTCAATTTAAAGCACTTAAATGCCTTTATATTCTGCTGAATGTTCCCACAGATATTCTGGCTTTCTTTCAAAACAGTGTGGGGTGGGGTGTTGGTTTTTTCTTTTTTTTCTGGGATAGTAAATTGCATCAACCTACTTTTGCAATGGGGCAAGAGCTGGTGTCAGCAGAAAGGAGAGGGTGATCTGCACAGCTGGGGAGTGAAAGAAATGGGTTGAGAAGAGGGTATTGCAAAAGGGAAATGGGATGCCTTCCGTTCCTTGCAGGGCTGGCATGTTAATTTGGCTCAACTTTTATCGTTATGTCCTTCTGTGTATTATAGACATTCCCTCCAGAAAGCTCGCATTAGCAAGCTCTAAGGAAGTTAAAACTTGCATTAGCCGACAGAAGGCAGTATAATAATATTAAGAATGGAGCTGCTGTATTCTTGATTTATTAATGTCACTAGTGGAATTTGAGGTGATTTATCAAGATGAGAAGTCATCATGCTTAGTACTTCTACACAAATAACCCATGAATCATTCATCAATTACATCTCATTGAAAGTTATGTTGTATTCTCAAACCTCCATAGGCGTAAAAAAAAAAAATTGTTTTGATCTGTGTTCATGTGTTTTTTTTAAAAAAAAACTCATTCTCCCTCTTCTCCCTCCTCTTCTTACAGTATATTGATATATATGTTTAAGGATATACCAGACTTGTATTGCCAGTAGTGTCTGATTGAAGGGCATGAGTTTGTGATGGTCACATAAGCATTAAAAGGCTGCACGCAGGCAGTCTGAGGTGCTCTGGGAAAACTTGGTGTCCTGGACTGCTTGGGTCTTACTGCTCTGGATTGTGGTTGATTAAAGCTTTCCTGGATGTTTTCAGAGCAAGGGAATTTTGCAGCTTGAAGATTAAAACTCATCTCTATAAAGCTACTGTATTGTCTTAGTTTGCACTTGGTTTCCCAGCAGTTATATTTATACCAGTACTGTGAGTTCTGCAGTCCTCTTCCCACTCACGACCACTCAAGCCACATGCAGACTGCTTCCTGCACATCCATGTTGCAGTACGTTTGAAGTTACAGTCTTGATCTTGGTCTCTGCGTTCACGTGCTTTCACCTACCCAGTCAGGTCTAACATTTAATGTGTTTCTTAGGGCTTGCTATGTTAGAAGGATAGGTATGATGATTTTATTCCTTCTTTGCAAAAAAAAAAAAGTACCATAATGCCTCAGGTGGTGTTCTCAGCCTTCCACTTTTCCTCCAGGAGCTGGAAAAACACAAAAGGAGGTGATTTTCGTGATTGTCAGCAGAAGAATGCAAAATGTCCATCTGGCTGGCTAGTAGGACATAAGGAGAATGGGGACAAAGACTGGCTTTGGATTTGTGGTGGGTTTTTGTTTTTTTTTTTTGTTTTTTTCCTGAGAACAGGAAGCAACATTTCTCTGCACCATACTTTGTGGAAACAACAAACAAAAGAGGAAGCACCTAGTTAGAAATAATTGATATAGGGAAGGGAAATTTTTGGCCAGATACATTTGGGGGGGTGGGCAGAGGGGGGGAGTAACTAGAGGAAGAATAGGCTGTTCTGAACGACTGCAAGAAAATAGCTGCAGATTTAGAAGAAGTCAAAGCCCAACAACACCAAGGCTAAATGCACTAATCGAAACCCAAACTGTGCCAGATAAGGGACAGAGGATGTCACAGTAGACTTAAAATTTAATATACAAGCTAACACTACTCTGAGGGAAAGATTGCCCACAGGGCTTTTGTATCATAATTTTTAATACCTCAAGGCGAGCAAGTGAGAAAACAGTTCACATGAAGGGTGGATTGGCAGCACTCTTTCAAAAATATTTTTTTTGGGCTGCTTACCTCTAGTGCCTGGTGACGTGGCTTCAGGGAAGGAGAGTGCACATTTGTATAGCATGCATGTTCCCAAAACTGTACTGAACATGGGAGGTTTCTTTATACAGTAACAACAACAAAAAAGCTAAAGCTGCTAATGAGGATAGTGTCCTCTAGGCAGTTACTTGTTAGTCTGCAAAAATCCTTGAGCATTACAGGCTCTTTAAGGCATTTCCTTTTCGTGGACACTTCAGCGTGCCTGGCTGTCAGTTACCTAGGTATCTGGGGTTGCTTGCTTGTAGTTGGATGGAAATGCCTTACCACATCCTGAATCAGCCCAGGAAAGCCTAGCCATTTTTCTGTGGTGCTCAGCCTCTTACCTTAGGGTCTACTTCCAGGACTGTTTGTACCCTTCAGCATCATAGGTTTGTATTCCACATGTGCACCCTCACCCCTATCCCAGCATCTCATAGCATTTGTAGAAATTGTATGCTCAGAATATCTTCTTGAGTCTGTCATATTCTCTTGCCCAAATACTTTGGGAGAAGATGAGAATAAATATCTTGGTATAATATTTTTTTGAAGCGTAAAATGGGAGCAAGGTAGCTGTGACCACGAGAGGTATAAAGCTAACATAAAGATGGATTCTTACATTGTAAGCTGGGTGTGGGGATTGAGTTAATGTGGGCTCCCAGGGAAAGGAGAAAGAGGACGTGGTGTGGATCACATTGGGGTAGGAAGGAATTAACTGTTTAGAAGTAGGATGGTTAGATGGGGCTCCTGAAACAGAATCCAAAATCACCTTGCAGAATGCTTTGGGAAGGTTACCTGTAATAGTTGTACACCCCTGGATATACATACAGAAGACAGAAAGAATTAAAAAATAAACAACAAAGCCATAATATCTTAAGAAAATAGGCATATTTTGTAACTATTTATATATATATTATTTTATAACACTTTATAAAATAACTTGGAGTGGTTAATGAGTTTAAAAAGAAAAAAAACTTTGGTCAACAGGATCTAATTGATTCTTTTTCTCTTTTGGGTGTTTACAGCAAGAGAGAGGTGTTATACAAGAGTTTTACTGTAGCCATAAAATGGGAACATGAAGAGAATAAAAGTATTCACTTTGCCTAATTTAGACTGCTGCTAGAGGAGGTCAAATTTCCTAAACCTCCTCTATAGCCTGTGGAAGGGCTGCAGGGGGGAGGGCTGGACAGACAGATGGCCTTCTGAGAAGATCTAAAGCTCACAGAAACTGAAATGGCTACAATACATTTCCAGGCTTGACCTTAAAGAAGAATCTAGGTCAACTATTTTTAGTGCCCATATCAAAGTAATTGCGTGTCAGTGAATAACATTGCCTTAATGAGTTGATTAGAAAGTAGAGTCTCTGCTTACCTTGTTTTTTTTGTGGGACTAGATTACATATTGCCAAGCAAATGCATGCTGCAAAGTAAATTGTGTAAATGAAAAGTGGTCCATTGATCCAGAGTAACATCCTATGGTTGGTGAAAACCTGACCGCTGATCTTTATGTAACAAAAGGCTCTAGGATTATCTCAAGATAAGTGTGATCTACTGAGAGTACCAGTAAACACTCACTTTTTGATAATCCTGTTATCATAATCCTCTTATTGTCTTTTAGATGAGCAACTTAATAACAAATGGCTGAAGGTTTTCTTAGGTTTCCATAACAGGTTTTTTGAATTTTCTTTAGTAAGAAGTTCAATAGAAAAGACTAGGGCGTGGAAAAAAGTACCAGAAATACAGAACTTGTCGTATCTTTCAGAAATCTCTTACCTGTCTGGATCAATTTGTATTCTAAGATGTGGCACCTGTAATGCTTAACTCAAAATCATTTCTTAGTGCAATGGCAAGGGGTGGTTAGGGCTGCGCAGACCTTTCCCTTGGCAGCCACGCTGGAAAGAGCCATGCTGCTGGGGACCAGAAGAAAGGCAACTCCAGCAGAGTACAAACACAGCTACAAAAAGCTGACTTTCGTTTTACGGCTCTCAGGCAAACAAACATACTTACTCATGTCTGCAGCTCTTACTGGGCAGCTAAAAGCAACACGCAAGCAAGCATGCAAGTTGAGCTGCAGAAGCTTTGCCAAAGGTCGTGCTGTTTCTGTACAAAACCTCTGACAAAACATTATTAAACCCTCTGTGATCAATCTAAGCAAGGAAGAGTTACTTGGCAGGAGCTGCTGAGTTAGACCTGAAGTAGGCTGTGGTAAAGCCTCCGCAGCATGATAAAACAGGAGAGAAGTTATTGTACACACCCAATATCCCTGGGAAACTTGGATCAAGCGACCTGACCAAAATTGTGTAGCTGTTGGTTAAACTGGTAGTTTGTGCTCTCAGCATTATGTCAACTGTCCCATGAAGAAGAAAGGGGAAAGTGTAAATTGCTTATATAATGCTCAGTAGGCAATTAGTTATTTAGAAAAGAATTGCAATAAAAAAGACCCTGGTGTGGGTGTAAAAGATGGACCTTTGAAGTCTGACTGTGATTGTAAGTTATGCATAGTTGTGGTCTGTGGAGTCTTTTCTATCTAACACGTTTCCAAAGTTCAATTTTTTTAAGACAGCTATATTTAATTTTAGAAGGAAGCTATTCTGAATGCCTAAGCACTTATGTCACTCTAATTCAAAACTGGTTATTAAAAAAAAATAATAATAATGTAAGAGAGTCAGGTTGGACTGCTGGGTTTTTGGGTCCAGCCTTTGTGAACTTGAATCAAGTGACCACATAGGGGAAGCAAGCTAGAAATGTAGGAGTCTAGCTGAATTCCTGAGCAAGCCAGCTATCTACATGTAAACTGCTTTTTCTTCTCCTCAGTCTAGAAAAGGGAATTAAATTTGTTCCTGTATGATATTTAAGTGCAGACAGATGCAGGCAGAACTTCATATCTAACCAGTTAGACTTATAGAAATTGAGATTTACATTTTTTAAAATCTTGACCTAGAAGTGTTGTAGCAAAACTTTGCCACTGAAGTCAACAGATTTCTTTTGTCCCTGTGGAAGATGCTCTGAGGGCAAAACTTCTGTTGAAAGCTTTGGGATTTAAGGTACGTACACATGTTACAAACTTCAGCGTTTCTTTTTCTTCCTTTCTTCCCCTTCCCTCTCCCCATCTTAATGAAAGCATAAGGAATCATTAGTGATGAAAAGCTCTGGGCTTCTGTGTTCTTAGGAGAAGCAGAAGGCAAGGTGCTTTATCAGTGGAAGACTAAGAAAGCAGCAGAAAGAGGGAGAAACATCTGTGTTTGCTACTTGTAGAGACAGTAGAAATAACAGCATTTACAATCGCAGAAGAAAATCACATAGCTGTCTCAAAACCCTCAAACAGGAAAATATGAACTATTAAAAATCAAGTGTTCATTAAAAATCAAGTGTCTATTAAAAATGGCATCTGAAATAAGCCTTTTTCTGGATAGTGAAGATTTATTTGAAAAAATCTAGAAAGGGCAGAGTGGTTTGTTGTTGTCATGCCTTAGCTGGCCACGAGGGAAAGTCTGTAACGTCCCCAAGGCTGTCCTAGCAGTACGCATGCCTGCTGGTAATGGTGAGTGACAAGATCTTTCATGGCAGGGAGTTCTGTAAATCTACCAATGACTGAAGTATTGTGGTGATGGCAGATACATGGAGGAAAAAAGTAGGGAAATATGTTTCCGTAAATCTTAAATTATTGTAACTACTGTGCTCACAGAAACATGTTTGGCCAAAACATGATTGTTCTGTTGAACTGAAACTATAATCCTTCTTATTGTTAAACTAATGTTCAGTAGTTTACAACATGACTAGTTACAAATTTTTTCTTTGGAGAAAAGAACAAGTCTTTTGAGAGTGCCCCTCACCTAGACTAGATGCCATCAATGAGGAGCCCATTGCAAAATGGATGAGAAAGATCCCTTCTCTCGAGGTTAAAATAAGGGGATAGCAAAAGGTATGCAAAGGTATGCTTTGAGTTGTATTTCTACTGTCTTCAGAAACCATAAATAGGAAGGAAATTTAAGAAATGAGCATTTCTTACTAACAGAATTTAAAGACAGCATGTTCTCTTATGTAAGCAACATGTTTTCAATAAATTGTTTCAAGCTGTACAAATGTGTTTGCCAATCCTCAAAGCAATCATTTGCAGCCAGTTTTTTTGGATGATAATAAGATTAATGATAAAATAACACTGAAAACAATTTTAAAATAACCCGAGGGATTTAACATAAATCCATAAAAACAAGGAAATTCTGAGTTAAGGCAGCCAGAGTGTATTTAACTTAGTCTTGTTTTGCTTCCTAACTGCAACACACACGCTCATTTGTTAGGAGAAAAGGTTCTAAGACCACTTGATAAGAGTACAAACCATATATGCACTGAAAAAGCTGTAAGTACAGCAATGCTCAGAGGATGTTGTGTTTGTCTTAATCACAAATGGCTTTGTGTGTTTGTTAGAATGGCCAAATAGTGTTAAGGAAAATAATGTGTGTTTTATTTCCTCTGCTTATTTGTTAATACTGTATGACTAACATTACATCTAGTGGTCATCCACTTTTTCCAGTGCCCAAATTCACCATGTAATAGTGATTACTGTAGCTAGACTTCAGCTTTCCTGAAATGAAAGGTATTAATTGTTGTATAATACATCACATTGAAAGGTTTAATCTTACCTTCAAAACACTGTTGTCTTTGTGTTGATGTAACGTCTTTGCTATACAAACATTTGCAATAATTATTGTGCAAATAGTGGTTATACTTTTTCAAGATAAAATATACTAATAATTTCGTACAATTTTTGCTTATATGAAGGATGAAGAGAATGTTTACAGAAAGACTAAACTAATATTGAAATAGGTCTGTATAATGGGGCTAATAATACTCACTTTGCATGGACTCTGTACTGGATGTTTTTGAAAACAGTTTTTATGTCGAATTTCTTAAGCTTATGAAAGATGCAAACAAGGAAAATGCAACTGTGTAATTTTACTGACAATAAGAGGATTTATCAGCAGGCTAGAAAGTTTAAATGTGCTACACAGACCTGCAACTTGATCTGAAGGAGCAGTTATTAGTGGTATTGGGTTATGAACCTTCATGCCGCAGAAAAGCCTTATGAGGTCTAGTGTGCTCACTGCAGACTAAATCTCTGAGGAGTTGCATTGTGAAGTTCTGGCGAGTCTCTACTGAACATGTGCAAAGTGCAGTTTTTCCAGACATTTGCTATAGCACTAAATTTCATTTGATTTTCAAAGGACAATCCCTTAACACCCCCTATATCCCCTGCCCCGAATTTCTAGTCCCTGCTTGAACCTACTTCTAGGCTAGAGTTTTCATATGGAAGATATAGTATCCGGAAAATAGCATCTTTCTTTTCAGCTGTATTCTTGGAAATTAGTATGTTTTAAGGCAGAAAATTTTATTTAAAAAAAAAAAGGCTGAGTAAGCCTGGTAGGATGAAAGAAATCGAGTCAGAGTTAAGACTGCAGAATTACAAATAATGCAGAAAAGAGGAGTCTTTTAATGAGAAGGCTTGGGCAGCTAACATAATAATGATCCTACTATATTAGTGTGTAATTAGGTCATTTCCTTCTGATGGCCAAGAAATAAATCCCTATAAATACGAGCTTATATGACACCAGTGACAAGACAATATCATGTTTCATAGAATCTGAAGATGTAAATGTGTGGAAATATAAAATAACTTCACAGGTATCACTGCCTTCTGAAGCAGGCAGGCAAATGAGGCAAAGCGAGACAAAATCTCTTATCAGTGGACCAGCCAAAGCAAAATCCAGCATGGCCTGATGACCATCAGAGACTGGGTGTTTAAACATCCGAGTTACAGAAATGGGAGATGTATTCATCCTTCTCACGCTCTGAGGACACAGACATCACCTGGAAACTATGGACTGGAGCATGTTATTTCAGAAGAAAGTACTTACTAGCAGGGAGTAACCCTGCGTTTAGATTGCCAAATGCTTTCCGCTGTAAAAAAGTCTTTTGACCTTTCTGGGAAAGCTTTAGTTCTCCCTTTGTGTATGGGAAGCCTCTGAAAGTTGAGCAGAGGGAGCTCCTTGGAGCCAGAGAGGTGTCTGTCCTGCCTCTCAAAGCTTCTGCTCAGTTCTGGCTGAGGCATACAATCATTTACGTCCACCATTTCCCACTTGCGTCCTTTGTAAAATGGCAGAATCAAAAGCTCCATTTTAACCAGGGAGGACAACCTGGCTGAACAGCTCGCAGCTGAGAAAGAGGAAGGTCTTTTGCTGCCTCTCCCCTTCTTTCCACTCCTGACCGTACTCCTCCACTGGTTCAGTTTGTGCCAACACTGGCACCCTTCTGCTCTGCCTGAATTCACTGATCTGGCAGAAAACTATTGCTGTGACAAGAGCTTCACCGAGGAGTGAGCTGATTTGGTTCAAGGCAAGATTCGGTACAGGGGACAGTCAGCACAAGGACAGAACGGACATCATGTGGCCAGGAGGATGGAGGAGATGGGGTGGGGATCAAGGGGAGAGCAAATCTTCCTTTTCAGTGACGCTTTGGTTCAGCTTAGCATTTTGGGAAGCTGCAGTCCCAGGCTAGACCAAAGCGAGCGTTTATTTTGCTAGCAGCTGTGGGAACACGCATCTTCTCAAGGAAGGTGGGTAGAGAGTTTCAGGCTGGACGTCCTTGACAATTTCTTCTACACCATCACTTATATGAGTCCCTTTGTTCAATTATATTGCCCTGGTGCATATCAGAATCCTGCCCTGTTCTTGATGGTGGCTTATTACTGGGTCTTCAAGCAAAAAAAACAAGAAATAACATTCAGAAATCAGATCATTAGATGCAATATATTTAGGAAGTGCTGAAATGCTTGAAAATGCGACTCTCGATGTTGTTGTGAGCATTCCTAATTTAGTCCTCTTCTCTTGTGTGCATTATGGTACCTTCTTCAATGGTGTGAGCTCGTCGTTATCTTTCCTGCAGCTTCCCTTCATCTTGCAGTGAACGGAAGTAGCAGAAACTGTTATAAAGAAGAAATTAAAGATTCTGGGTAGACTTTGGATGCTGGGTAATAAGTAGGTTGCTAGCCAAATTGTAAAGTCTAAATATCTTAGAGCTAACATGCTCTTTGAGCAGTCAATTCTGTACTTAAAGGAAGACTCTGGTGTAAAAACATAGCTTTTAACCATAAAACTAAAGATATCGCAATGCTTACATCGAAGGGGGCTGAACAACAGTTGTATAGGCAATCTAAATTTTGGCAATACCTGACTTTAACAGAGCTTGATTTTGCCATCTTAATTGTGTGGGTGGGGCCTGCACAATTGTTTGCATGTCATTAACATTAAAGAAATGAATAACCATTCACAAGACCTTTCCTGTGTGCATTATGTTCTTTAGTCCGTGAGGATTAACTCCTTTCTAGGCAAAGCTTCAAAAAGGAAAATTATGTGCTATTAAAATAACTCATTTTATAGCTTCATATTTTCACTTAGATCTTAATCAAGCTATTATTGTTATTAAAATATTCTGAAGTGAATTCAGATTTCATAAATATGGATTTTTTTCTGAGCTGCTTTTGCGTGCAGAGCGAGTTAGAAATGAGCACGCAGCCTCTAATGGGACTTATTAGTTCCCATAGTAGTTGCTTATGGTTTCTTCAGTGACTCAGCCGGAGACCCTGGTGATCTCTGAAGTGTTTGCCACATATATTTCCCTGAAATCTCATAAAGTCCCAATCGCAAGAGAGTCTCTTGCTAAGTCTTCTATGTAAAACTTTATCAAGACGGTCAAAAAGGTACATTAGAAATCCAAATTAAATTGGCAAAACAAAATGAAGTAGCTTGGGATAAAACTATTGCCTGGTTAAATCCCCTTTTTCTTTGGTAAATATTGCAGCATTCTCACAACATGGATGGATTATTCCTTTCTTGCATCTTTATTATTCATTTTTTTTTGTTAGTTTAAAACTATCTTTGTATATTTACCTAGTATATCTAGGTTTTTTTGTTTTTTTTTTTTCAATTGAGCTTTGTAATAGCCATCACCTGTATCCTTATAAGTGCAGAAATTCTCTACTCCTTGCTTGCTTTTGTGGCATTTCAGTAGCAATTGGTGAAAAGCTTTGCATACACAACCGTGCAGCAGTCTTTTAACTCAAGCTAAAATAGAAATAATCATCTCACCTCTTCTACACACACTTGTGCCATTCCTTCGCTCCAATATTAATTTTGCCCCTGGCCTTTGATACCATCAAAGTGTGTTCATGGTGAATTGGCCTGTAATATATAGCGTATTTGGGACATTATGCTGATGGCAATAGGCTACAGGAGGAGGCTGATGATTGCGGGATTCCTGTCTTCTGGGTGTTTGGTTGTATTCAGCCATCTTGCTGTCTGCCAGTGCTGCATGCAGTAGTTGATACTCTGTCCTGTTCGTGTTTGCTTTCCTCCTTCAGTGCATTGTTGAGTCTGTCCCATTTGCTTTTTCTCTATTCTCCACTGAGTGCCTTCCAATTTTTTTTCCTCTGCTATCAATTTCTCTTCCTCATATGTAATTAGTATAGTGACTGAAACGCGTGCGATCCTGATCCCTTCCCTCTGGGGGACCACTGTGAGTTTGTAAGCTGCTGCAGTGTTAGAAAGATGCAGGTGATGTGGCTTTGGGACACTTAGTAGCTCGTGGCTGCCCACAGCACGATGCCTGGTACCGTGTACAGCAGGGAAGCCTAAAGCCAGTTTCAGTTCTCCTGTACATCCTCTGAACCTGAAGTAACTGACTCCTGGTTTATAGAGGTGCAAACAGGAATGGAAGTCGGTCAGCGGCTGAGAGCTGCTGTTGCTGGGACAGGTACGTGTTGCGCCAGTTGGCTACGGGGTTTCTTTTGGCAAGGACTACTGCGACTACAGAGTTGCTGAATACAGCTGATGCACTGAGAGAAATTCTTTAAAAAAAATTGCAGAACTAGCCTTTTGGAATTGCCATTTAAACAGTCATATTTAAACATGCCAGGGAGAACTACAGGGTCTATACAGTACTGGGTTTGCTGACTAAACATAAAGTGACCATAGGAAATAGTAGAGGAAAATGAGCACTATGCTCATAAAAAGAACTGGTGCTGGTTTTGGCTGGGATGGAGTTTGTTTTCTTCATAGCAGCTGGTGTGTCACTATGTTTTGGGTTTATGACCAAAACAGTGTTGATAACACGTCTAGCTGCTGCTGAAGGGTGTTTGCACTGTGTGGAGGCTGGCTGTTAGTCACTCTGCCCCACCAGCAAGGAGGCTGGGAGGGGACACAGCTGGGACAGCTGACCCAAAGGGATATCCCATGCCACGTGATGTCATGCTCAGCAGAAGGAGGAAGGGGGAACATTTGGGGTTATGGCCTGCTTTCCTGGAACTGTGATGAGCCCTGCTTTCCTGGAAAGGGAACTTCCGCCTGCCGATGGGAAGCGGTGAATGAATTCCTTACTTCCCTTTGCTTGTGCGCACAGCTTTTGCTTTACCTGTTGAGTGGTCCTTACCTCAGCCCACCAGTTTTCTCACTTTTGCCCTTCCCATTCTCTCCCCTTCCCTCTGAGGGGGTTGAGCGAGCGGCTGTGTGGGGCTTTGCTGCCTACCGCAGCACAAGGGTAACACAGTTCGACTCCTGGCTGAATGCAATTCTGAGCCACTCCGGCGTCCCAGGAGGCGATGTTCTCCAGACACCGTTTAAAACAGGGCAGGATGCCATCATGGGATCACAGAGCCGCTGAGGCTGGAAGTCACCTCTGGAGGTGGTCTAGTCCAACCCCAGGCTGTGCCCAGTGGATTTTGGTATCTCCAGGGATGGAGGTGCCACAACCTCTTTGGTCCCTCTACAGTTTTGTTTGGGAATGGCTCATAACACGAGCTGAACAGTACACACTCAAACATATTGTTTTGCCGAGAATTTAGGCAACATTAATTTCTATTTTTCTAAACAAAATCCTAACCTTAAACTTGCCTCAACTAGGCTAAACCTTTTTGACCAAATACAGCTGACTTTGTAAGGGTATTTTACATGTGAAATGGATGGTAAAGTTGCTTCCTTATTCACTTGCTCTATCTGAGCTCCTCCAGAATAATTTTGTCTCCATTTTCTCTATTTGCTGTCTTTAGTGACCTTGCTGTAGTGACCTTAAAAGTACGATTGGCCAAACTCAATGCTGTCATGCATGGGATCGGTGCCACTAATAACAGGTCTTTTTTTCAGTGATCTTGACAGAGGCTTTGATCCAGTGTTTCCCAGCAATGCTGCAGAAGTCATGCACCTGCTCCCATCTTCAGTGCATCACAGACTCAGGCTTAAATGATCTATGGAGTGCAGAAGTACAGGTTTTTTTAATAATTAAAAAAAAAAGCATTTCCTCTCTTTGACAGATAAATGGCTAAGCAGATTAAAACCCAGTTGAAAAAGCTTTGCTTGTAAAACTGGTAATATGATTGTGGAGTATTTTGCCTATAAGTAATGGATTGGAATCTATAACTATGGACCACAACATTGTTTTTCCTAATTTGCACCACTGTAGTACTTCAAAACAAAAAACATTGTGGTGGGGGTCCTGTTATGCCATCGCCAGAGGAAGACAACTAGTTCCCCCCTCATCCCTCCCAAAAAATCCCTTACAGTCTATAAATTAGCACAGGGAGGCCCTTGGGGATATAAAATAAAGATTTTAAAAAAGAAATAGGTCTTGCCATGGCCCAAGAGATCTGGATGCAGATTATCCAAAATTCAGAGTTGTTTTAGAGCTGAGCACCTACTTCAGAGCCACTGCTGATTTGAAAATTAATTTCCCCTTTTTTTTTTTTTTTTTGAAAGGTATTGTTAAGTGTCTTTAGTAAATTAAAACTAAGTATTGCCAACTCTACCAACAACTTCGTCTTCACGGATATTCCATGAATAACCTTTACTTAACTGAATAAAGTAGAAAAGCAGTATGTTCAACCTTTCCTTCTCCCTCTGAGCAGTCCACTCCCTTGCACAGAGTTCAGCTCTCAGTCCAGACCACCCACATCATGAATGAATGCTCTGATCTTGCCCTCCAACCACCTGGAACTGGATAACTGCCTTTCAAAATAGACTACACCCTCTTTTACTTCCTAATGGCTCAGGTATATTTTTCAGTATTTAAGCACTTTACAGACAAGGGTGATATCCATTCTACTGCTATAATTATTGCTAAAAAGTTTACCATCTGAGGAAAAGGAAAAATACAGCAAAGAAGATACCAGCACGCAAAATTTTCAGTAGACTAATATTGCACCTCATTATCCATTTCTGCCCAGTTTGAAAGTTAAGGTTGCAATAGGGAACCTGAGGAATCAGATGTGCACACCTATCATTCTTGTGATTCTGGAGGCTGCAGAAATGTGGGGGTACACGACCTCTTGGTTCAGAAGACTTGGTGCTTTAGGAGAAACTGGTTTATTAAATCTGCACAATGCCCTGGTGATTTGGACCTCACAAATCTGCAAATAAATATTCTGGAGAATTTGCATTTTTCAGTGGCTGTTGTCACTCACACCACTGCTGGATGTTGGATGAGAAGCTTAAGTGGCTGTAGGGGGGGCCTCGGGCTGGGAGTATCATTCTTAGAGAGAGTTCTCTGAAGAGAATGTCCAAGCTTGATGAGGGTGGGATGAGAGACCTGGAAGATGCCATGAACTGTCAATGGCAGGATCAGGGAGATCTTTCTCTGTCTCACAGGACCTGGGGGGGGGCGTGGACTTCAGCTTCCTAACTCCTCGGCATACCCACTGAGAACAGAAAACAGGGTGGAATGATGCGACCATGATATAATTATCAAAAGATATCCAAATGGTCCGTTCCCATCTGCCTAGCAGCTCCAGAGATGAGTTCTGGGAGGACAGTTACAATCTGCATTCTGGGAAAGCAAGAACTTTTAAGTTCACATTTGCTGAAAGCATATCTGACTGCTGGAAGGCCAGAGAGAAGGGTCCTGTGCAAGGAGTCACAAAGACTAACTACTGCGAAACAGCAATTATCCATGGAAATACCGTGAGATTCTGCCTAAGAGCCTCCATTTCTAGACATTGTCCCAGCATCTGCGATCAGGATATCAGCCCACCATTTCTCTACTTCCAACATTTGTTTTGTTCAGAGAAAACAGCAGAATTTTCTGGAAAAAAATTTCATCTGGTGGCATGCAGCGCAGAAGAGAGAGAATTAGGAAAAGTAAGAAACTGCTGATACAGACTTCAGCAAAAGTAGAATACTGATCAACATCTAACTACATAAACAAAAGCTTATTTACTGTAAATGATGCACTTTGATCTTTGAGTTAAATTCAAACGTAGTGTAATAGCATTAATTGACCCTAAGGATTTGTTTGGCTTTTCTTTTTTAAATGTTCTCATCTTGTTTCTGGAAAAAATATGTGATAACAGATTTGCTATGTGCCTGATTTACATTCTTAAAGTTTATTATGGCCCAACCTAGCCTGCATTCACATTCCAGTGTCTCCTCCTGAATAAACCAAAGCACCTTCCAGATGGGGTTGATACACTCATTATGCTTCTGTGCTGCAAAAGCTGCATCAAGATTTCTTAATCACAAGCACAAGTTTTTATTTAATTTGGGATTTTGCCTTCCAGTAAACTCATCTTTTCATAGCAACAAAGCCAGTTCTGCAAGGTTCAAACTGGAAGCCCTTTGAGGTTAATTTCCTGCCAGGATGGGAGGAGTCAGTCACCACTGTGTGAGCATCAGTAGGAGATAAGGGTTGGGAGACTTGCAGACCATCTTCAAGCCAAAGAAAAGGTGGAGAGAGTAACGCAAACAAACAGAATTTTCTGAATTAGTCCTTGTATCCTGGCTTGTGTGTTTTGCCTTTTAGATGAAAAACTCCATGGGATAAAACTCCATTGTCAGTGTTTTAGGATTTGTGTAGCATCAAGAACTGTATCATCAAAGGAAGTATAGTTCATCACTGAAGAGACAATGCCAGCTATGAATGATTTATCTAGAGACAGAAAGAAAAAAAATGTTAAATGCATTAGTATCTGTTTGAATCTGTTTTAGGTGAAACTCTGTTCTCTTTACAGTCAGGGCTTTAGAAAAATATGTTAGCTATTCATAGGCCTAATATTTTAAATTTTTTCCTCTCATTGTTCATGCAGGATGCTAAACAATATTTAAAAACGGGCTAAATAAATAAAGTTTTTGCTAATATGTCTAAAAACATAACCTGTTTTCCTGGACTAGATAGACGCTTATTGCAACACTGCATTTTAAGCCGCATTCCACTGCTTTGAAAAGATATGCTTAGTTCTTTGGAAAAGATCTCTAAGAAGTGAGAAATTCAAAAATGTTAGCATCATCACTTTTTATAGCCAGTACGTTTCCCTTGGCTTCATGGTTGCCAAGAACTTTTACAGTATATTCAGGCTGACATATACTCAGTTCACTTACACAGATACATACATGCCGGGTCCTGCACTTGGGGCACAACAACCCCATGCAACACTACCGGATGGGAGAAGAGTGGCTGGAAAGCTGCCCGGCGGAAAGGGACCTGGGGGTACTGGTCGATAGCCAGCTGAATATGAGCCAGCAGTGTGCCCAGGTGGCCAAGAAGGCCAACAGCATCCTGGCTTGTATCAGAAATAGTGTGGCCAGCAGGACTAGGGAAGTGACTGTCCCCCTGTACTCGGCTCTGGTGAGGCCGCACCTCGAATACTGTGTTCAGTTTTGGGCCCCTCACTACAAGAAGGACATCGAGGTGCTGGAGCGTGTCTAAAGAAGGGCAACGAAGCTGGTGAAGGGTCTGGAGAACAAGTCTTATGAGGATCAGCTGAGGGAGCTGGGGTTGGTTAGCCTGGAGAAAAGGAGGCTCAGGGGAGACCTTATCGCTCTCTACAGCTACCTTAAAGGAGGCTGTAGCGAGGTGGGGGTCGGTCTCTTCTCACAGCAACAAGTGATAGGACAAGAGGAAATGGCCTCAAGTTGCGACAGGGGAGGTTTAGGTTGGATATTAGGAAAAATTTCTTCGCTGCAAGGCTTGTGAAGCATTGGAACAGGCTGCGCAGGGAAGCAGTTGAGTCACCATCCCTGGAGGTATTCAAAAGATGTGTAGATGTGGGGCTTAGGGACGTGGTTTAGTGGTAGACTTGGCAGTGAGAGGTTAACGGTTGGACTGGATGATCTTAGAGGTCTTTTCCAACCTAAATGATTCTATGATTCTATGATTTTGAGATAGCCAGCAGTTACCACGGTCCAGAATAACTCTTACACAAAACACTACTGAGATGGTTCCTCAGATCCTGAGACCTTTTGTATAAATGAAAGCTAAAGTATTGTTAGATTAACTGCCTACTGAATTAAAAAGAAAAAAATTATGAAATTATAAAAATTAATTTAACACACAATGTAAATTTGACAGCCTGTGACATTTGCTTACATGTCAGCCTGAGATGAGTCTGCTGATGAAATATAGTGATAATGTAATACATTCCTTTCTAATAACTGGAAAGTCTTTGTATTCTTTACATTCTCATTTTCATAATGGATTGGTTTTCCTTTTGTGTCACTCAAACCTTCCTTATGCTCTTTCTGTAGTACTTTGCTATGTGAACTGCACAAAGATTTCTGATAAGATCACTTATCAAGTGAATTGCTTTCACCTCGCTACTGTTTGTCTCCTCATACCTTGCTATGATCAGCTTTTCAGTTATTTCCATGTCTGCGTCTGATATAATCAAAGTGTATGTCCATGGCTGCTCAGTGCTGGGAAAAGAGCCTACCTTTCTCTAGCAGTGTTCCTAACATTAGCACTCTTCTTTTCTAACCGGCAGTCACACAAGGATATTTGCCAGCACCACATTTCAGATTATTCAGTTCTCTTCCTTTCAACAACATTAACTTCTCTCAATTCACATTCACAAGGCATTTCACTGTGGGAAAAGCAAGCCTTTTGGTAAGACATTTTGAGATGTCATGTTTTTATTTTAACTCTAATTTTCATCAAGGAAAGTAGCTGAACACGCTGTTCCCAGTTTTTCCCCAGTTTCTTTGGAACGTCCTCCTTGGCTGCTTAGATGGGATTCCAAGCTGGCTGAGTCTGCTGTTAACAGTGGCTTTTTGCTCACCTACTTGTATTTAGAATAAATCGTTTGGCTTTTGTTTTTACCACATTCAGTAATGGTTCCTTGCCGCCTGTTTTTATGGACTCCAATTTCTGTTGCGTTGTGCCAGCGTCGGATGGATAGAATACTATGCCATTTTAATCCCACAGCTTGCCCCCTTGCTGTCACCAGTCGTTGCCCACACTGTGGTCAGCAGCTGGTAGCGGAAGCTTGTGACAAGCGCAGTGAGACGCTTTCAGATTGCGTCTGCCGGTGTTCTCCATGGACAATACAGCTTCCTTCAGACCTTCCCATCAGATGTACTTCCTGCTCTTTTCAGTGACATGGTGAACATTTGTGGTTTCATAACATGCACTTGAGCATATCTACTGATGGCGTTTTGGGTTCTGTTGGTCACTTCACAGTCCCTTGCGTGCAGCTCACTCTGCTGAACAGAAATGATAGGCCTTCAGTATCAAGAAAATCACAGTTGCTACAGCTCCTCTGCATGTACCTCAGGAAGAGCAACTCTTTTCATCCAGCTGGTTAGCCAATTTCCAGACACCTAGAGAGCCAGCTACACAGGACCAGAGGAGACCAATATTTTGTTTGCCAAGAGCTTTAAACAACAGTCTCTCTGGTGTATTCTCTGTGCCTGGTGCTTTCCCAGGCTTCCTTCTCAGAAGAGAATATACCACTTCCTCTTGTCAGATCGGTGGCTCACCAGGCTGGATCCAGCTGTGCTCTTGCTGGGGACCGAGCAGCCACAAGCAGGCCTTGTGATCAGTAGGGCAGTTTGCATCCGGCGATGCTAACAGCAGGCTCACAACCCCCATACTTCCTTCCTCCTTCAGGAGATAGGTGTCTGGGCTTCACATTCATACTTTCTCTTCTGGCATCCTACAGTATGAATAGTTCTGTTCAGATGGTCAAAATGACATCTCTGCAGCATCTCCAAATCTTCCATAGAAGTCTCCAAAATACCCTTTAAGCATTTGGAAAATGTTCAGTTATGTCACAAAGTGTTTGGTAAGAAATTGGACCACTATAACATCTGCGCAATTTCTTGCTTTAGGACTCCCTAGATTATGCCCTTTTCCTTAATGTCTCCTCTAATCTGCTGCTGCGTCTGCATTCTCTGTATTTTGAAACTCTCCTATGTTCCTCAGTTTCCAAACCATTCTCTTTTTCTTTCTTTACTATTTTCCACCCACTCCAGCACCTTCTCACTTAGCCACGGTGGGGTCTGATGCTGACTTAATGGAAAGCGTGTGGGGGCAGTTTGGAACATGACAGGGCTCACTTTGTTCCTAAGTTTGCCTGGGTTTGTCTCTGTGCTCACCTCTGACAATGCCTTGTCCCTATTTCACATGGAAATTAAATATTTCAGTTGATTCTAAAAAAAGTCAGCCAAAGCTGACATCTTCAACATCTTCTCTTCTCAACTTTCAATTTTAAGCTAAGAATTGACTCACCCAGAGCCTGCATTGTTCATTTAACATTTGATCTCTGGAGTTTGTATATCGTAACATAATCGAGTTAATTCTTCACTCTGCTGTTGGGCAAATTCTGTATGCTGTGTAGTCTGGCAAACTCCCTAGGATATTGAATGAAAATGTAAAGAGGGGGTAAATACGGCCGCAGTTTTCAATTACACACACCTTCCTCTCTAATTCTGCAAGCATTTTTTTCTGTTACCAGAATGTTTATTTCTACCATTTGCATTCAGTACTTTAATGTTTCTCCATATTTTAATTCGTGATATTTTTACATGCTTTTGTCTTGTAGGGGGAAAATATTATTGCCCAGCAGCACAAAATAGATTATTTTGTTCTTGAGAGTTTGTTTTGTTTTATTTTGTGCTAGTGGAAAACAAAAGCAGTTTGTGGATGCCCTTGTGTAAGTCCTTTCCTTCAGCAATATGAACTCCACCAGCAGGGAGAAGGAACAATTCTTTTAGGTACTCTACTGCTGGACACTACTTGAGCTATTCTCCTTCTCTCACTGTGGTACCTGGCTGACTGGGCTACTCTCTTGGGAACTTTTAACAGACAAAAAATTTGTCTGTTCATGTTTTTTTTTCCTGGAAAATTGATTTACAAGCAGTGCACTGCCACACCAGTGCAAAGTACAAAAGCCAGCTTCTAACAGCTTCAGTATGTATGCATTATATTGAGGTTTACTATTTAAACATAGATCTCATCTGGAGTGATGTATACCTTGAATCATATATGTCTGAAATGTTGACTGTTACTCAAAGGCATCAGAAATCTGTCTCTTTGGTTAATGTCACAGATTTTCTAGCAGAAGCTGCTGAGTGAGTACAGTGAGTATCAGAGTGGCCATGATTTCCAGTGGGACTGGACAGTCATACCGGCATTGCAGGGTTTATGCCTACTTTCTTCAAGTTCTCCTACTCAGAATAAAATGTTGCACAGAGTAGCTATAGAGCGCATGAAACCACAGTGCACCTTCTTGTCTACCTCTCAACAGTCATATTTAAGCAAGATTTGCTAGAAAGGTCCTCACATTGTTTTGTTGGCCCTCTGGAAGAAACATGAAGGGCTTCTGAAACTTGAAAAACCATGTGAGTTGCGGGGTGCATTATGTAAGGAGATTAGGAATGAAATAAGGATGTACTGTGTACTAGCCAAGCTACTCTTTAGCGTGCAAAGAGACTTAATGAAATTCCTGAGTTTTGTAACCAAAATAAGGACTCTTTTTTTTTCTTTTTTTCATGAAAAGGATAGATTAAAATGTTTTAGAGGAGTCAAAATATGAAGTTGTGGTTCTACATTTTTGCTTTAAAAAAAAAATTAAACAGGATGAGGGAAGTGATATTTTTCTCTACTGGATTTCATAGTTGTACTATTTGGACTGATCCAACTGTAGAAACTTTCCTTCCTTTAGAGGAAGCATTCTTGGCGATAAAATGTTTGTGCAAGCAGCAATAAGAAAACATTTTCAGGTGTAAAAACTACAGATCTATGAGGCAACCCAAAGAAATTTAGAAACATGAGGATAATAAAAAGCAAATCTGTTAAAATTTATATTCACATCAGAAAGATATCTTGCAGGAAGACTGTGGATCCTAGATCCAGGAAAGAAAAGCCAGCATTAAGCAAAGCATTAATGAGAGGACTGAAGAGATCTATGAAATCTTAGCCATGGCAGTACTAGGGTAATCAGGTTTGTTTGTATGTCTCCTGTTGTGGCTCTGGAAAAAGTGAATATGTTATGCAATTTCGAATCTTTTTCTTACAGTTTATAATAGACTTTCTTTATATAGTTATTGTATATTTTGTTGATTGTATACCAGTGACTCAGAATGCAAGCCTGCAAGATGGCAGATCAGAAATAAAAACATCATAGAAAGTCTGACGGCTTTTAATAGAAATTGAAGACTATCTAATAGAGAACTGAATCCTTGAAATGGCATGTAAAGGCAGTTATACAAATCCAGATCATGAGGCTTTTCCTTCCTGAAAGCCATGTGGGACTTTTGGCAGGTCATGTTTTAAAAGACACCTTTGTATTATCCAATATTAAAGCAGAAATATTTAGGGCTCACCTTTGGCCAACCAGAGTTACGTCTGAAGCTGGCAGGTAAAAATATTCCTTCTAAAACACCAAGTTAGTGCTACTGAGTAGGCTGAAGGTCATGGAATGGGACAGTAGGTTCCTGTGATCCCCAACAGAGGGAGGAATCTCCATGAGACTTTCTGTGGCCCTGGAATACCTGTTCCTGGTATACCTGTCCCCGGTTGCCTCTCCAGGAAGCTTGCAAGGAATTGCAAACCCTGATACTGATTGCAGAGGCTGGAAATTTCCACCCATGCTTGGGGTAAGGGACCAAGAAATCTCTTTTGACTGCAATTTAAGACATGCCAAGAAATCTCTCTCTGTCTCTGTAGGCCGTGTGTATATCTGCTTATTCCAGAGAAGAAAGAAAGATGTAAACTTCCCCTGCCGTTTCCTCATGGGTGAACCTAGGAACTGTCTTTGCCCTGATGCAAGGGCAGAGATAGCAGAGCACTAAACCGCACTTCTCCATCCTGTGGAGGGGGGGCCGAGTCTCACTCTCTGCCCCCCAAATCAGTGTGATTGAGACATACTCTCATTCTGCAAGGAACACAGATGACACAAGAAGCATTAGAGGAGAGCTTGGACCAGTGGGGTGGCCCTTCCTTGGGCTGCAATGCCAGCAGGCTCAGCTCACAGTTCTCTTTGCTTCCCCTCTTCCCAGTACAGAGCAGACTTGGAAGCACAGCATAATTAACCACAGTAAGTAATGAAACTGACTTAATTTGGATTTGATAAGAGTGCTTCCAACTGAATTTGGTGTGTTGGCTGTCCTTTCCTGGTGGGAAAACCCATGCAAAAATATCCTTTCTTGGGAATACACCATGCTTCCACATGGCATACCCACTGAAAAATAGGAAATCTATTTTCGTGTAGTACAAAACCCAGACGGTGGAAATTAAAATATTTCCCACATCCTTGAGTGAGTCTGAAAGGAAAGGTTTGACTTTCACCTGCCAGTCAACCAAAGAAGAAATCAGATCCCGATCTGGATAGATCAAGAGTGTGCATTTATTAGCCCAGGGCTTCTGGGCAGAGGTACCAAGCACAGAGACAGATAAAGTGATACTTGGGATCCGTCAGCCCCAGGGTTCACACCAAGTCTTACCACCCCATTCTAGGCTGGGACTCTCCCCTCAGCACCAGGGCTGGGTGTGTTTCCGATGAGCCAGCCCTCCCCAGCACCCAGAGCACGGGTGCTCTGCTCCCTGTGTGAGAGCAGGCAGGATTCTGTGAAGAGTGGAGACTGAAGGTGAAATAAAATTTGTAATAGGGCAGGTGAACAACCGAGGGGTTAATATGCAAGGAAAAAAACTGGAAAGAGAAAACAGGAAGACAAAGGGAGGGGTAAAAAAAGACTGCACCAGAAGGAAATTTATCCTACAGAGAATAAAAAGAGACAGTTGGACCCATGGATCCAGAAATTATTTTCATATCCCTAAGGCAATGAAGAGAGTCAATACAGATGTAAAGTAGCGAACTGAAAACCAAACAAGGAAAGGTATTGATAGTCTGATAGATATTTTAGGAAACCTTCTGAAGTCTTTGAAATTCTGATGATGACCAAAGATACTGTTAAGTGATAGCTACTCCCAACACAGAGGCAGAAATCTTCCTTATAGGTAACAGTCCTGATGTTGCTGTTCATTTCTGGAAAAATACCAGCAAGCAGAAAGGCTTCCTAGAAAGAATTTCTTCTATCTCGTAGATAGGTATTCTTTTAAGAAGATATTAATATTTTGTAATAAAAATATTGTTTCACTTTTTGAAGGGTCAGTTGTCTCTGTAATAAGTTCAGGGAGTTAGAGTAATCAGAGTTCAGCCTAAGCTCACTCTTCAGCCCCAAAGTGAGAGGAAAAATATGTTTAGTTTTTGTTTATTTTGCCTTTTCTGTAAGGGGTTCAGGGAGCACTCTATAATGTCCCTTGGTGAAATGTGTACCATGCCATTTTACCAAGGGGACAACTGTACACAGATGATCTTTCCCTTCTAGGGAAGGGGTTTGTTTTGAGGTTAAGGGAGACAGCTACTGGAAAAGAATCCTATTTATTAAAGAAATGAACAGTTCATTTGGCAGAGCAGACAAAAAAGGCCTGACAAAGGAGCAATAATAGTGTTAACCTCAGACTTTGTGTGTGGTCCACAGATGAAGTGTTTTGAAAGCCATGGTCTGCCTGTCCTCTTTGAGTGAGGAGAGAGAGGGAGAGAAACAAATCTGTGCCATTGCTGCCTGTGAATTTTTTGTCTTCTTACAGGAAAAGCAAAGGCAACCGTGAGGGCAATTTACTCTCTGCTTGTGATTGAACATCCTATTCTTGTGGTCATGGCAAAACTAAGCAGTGGTTTGGACTTCCAATAGCCCCCACCCCAAGTTCTAGATTTCACCGAAAATACCCTGAGCTTAACAAACCACTTTGTTCCTTAAATCATTGTTTTTCAAGGGAAATTTAATTTAAAAGATGTATTTATAACTAAGTGAAACCCTATGCTACGCAAACAAAAAGATTATTGTTTGAAATAATTCCCGTCTTGTTGGGACCATGTCCAGAACTCATATTTTCTCAGAGCCAAACTGAAATGGGACTACAGACATTCAGCTCCAAATCTGGTAATCCACAACTTCAAGGGCCAAATCCTGCTTTCAGCTCCACTGCTGTAAGTTCAAAGTTACTCCACTGACTTCACATTTGGCCCTATATGTGGAAAACAAGATTTCAGCTCCATGTCATGCTTTGCTCAGTTTCTTCTTGGATTTCTCTTTGTCCATTTTGCTCTCAGATTTAAAAACAAGAATTTAATCCAGCCAGCAGATTAACTCAAGCAATAAAGAGCCAACGTAAAGTGGGCCAAAAAAAAAAAAGTAGAAACTGGAATGTGCTGGTGCCTGGAACTGAGGTCCAAAAGCATGAAGTACCTTTTGCTCTGGCTGACAGGAAGCTGCTCCTATTATTTGTGTATTTCTGAGGAAGAGAGAGCATTCTATTTCACGCTATTGCATGAACACAAGTATATTTTAATAAATTCTGAACATCAGGGATTGTCAGCTTTAAGGATCTTATTTCATTATGTTTTCCAGTAAATTGCTACCGTGATTGGTTCTGCCTTAGGAGCCAAACTGAGTGTGGCCCTTATGTGTGTTAGGGTGAGGAGGAGGAAGGAGTCTAAGTAACCAGCCTTTCCCTCACACAGCTCACATAGAAGTACAACAGAGTCTGTGCATTACTCCCTTGCCTCCTTTCCTCCCTATTGTGAAAAAGGAGGCAAAGAAATGGATGGGAAAATAATTTTGATAACTTGAAGTATTCCAAGCTGTAGAGATTGATTGAACGATAAACTGTAGATCCATATGGGTTTTAGTACTCATCTTTCCAAATCTTTGTCTACAACCAGGAAATCTCAGATCTTTTTAGAGAAAAGCAGAAGCTGGCAGTCTCAAATGTTCTCATGTTGACATGTCTCTGGAAGCATGGGCTGTGTAAAAACACAGTAAGTATGAGATTAGGCAACAAAGACTGTTTTTTAGCTCCACGCTAATTACTGGAACCGGCCAGACTTGCATGTGCAGGGAAAGAAACGGAAAGTAATCCCACCCTAGAAAAGTCATTCCTTCCATATGCATGTGAACTCAGATCTAGGCAGAAACGTATGACATGGTTTCCTTAATATAAATTAAAACTATCAAATAAATTATTACAAACATTTCTTACAGACAATAAAATTAGAAGTGTAGAAGCAACTGCAAAGGATTATCAGTGGTCAATATATTTAGTCTTTGGGAATTACCGAAGCAAAATATGGTTTCATGTAAACACATTGCCTCAGGGTTTACACTAACTTTGGTTGATATTGGGAGTGCGGATATGTTTGATCAAAAATGTATCAGGTCTGCTTTCCCATATCAAAAACATATTCCTCTCCATTAACCACATTCCCATCTGCTTTTTATTCTGTCCTCGGTTTTGTTCTGCCCTGTAAAGCTTTGGCTTGCTTCTTGTAATTTCACAGGACTGTTTGTGAATGAGTTTCTATTTACTGTTGTTATTATCATTACTCTTGTTGTTAGGTACATCTGATTAGGCTTTACTAGTCTTAAGGAATCCATCACTGGGATGGAACTAAATTTACTTAAAACTTGTAGGCCACCCAAACATCTAAAAAAAGAAAAAAGACTGAAACGTCCTCAGCAGTTGACGGCTTCGCCATTACACTGCCCCTTCCCCTCCCATGGACTCCACCTCACCCTTCACAGGGACCTGGCTTGCAGAGCAGAAGGAAGGGGGTGGGAAGCAACATGGCAGAGTAATTTGTTTCCTTGCAACTCTTCGTGCAGCAGAATCTACACTGTGTCTTCCCACCTCTTATCAAGAAATAGGAGTCAAAGAGTTTGTCGTACCCCAAGGAGATGCCACAGCTGACACACTGCTGCAAGCTACTGCTGCAGGTTTCCTCTAAGGTACAAGTCCCTGAACATTATCTTCCCCTCGTGACTTCCTATGGCAGAGCATTCATATATAAATAGCTGACTAGATAAATGGAAAAACTTTGGGAAAAGACTGCAGCTGACACAGTTTTATGGTCACTCTGCAGAATGTCAGATTGTTTGACTACAAAAAAAAACTTGTTATAAAAGCATTTTCTGCTGAGATTTTCTTTGCAATCTAATTGCTTGTCACTGCCACCACTTGCTTTCACACATGGAAGACTCAAGGGCCCAACACCTTCGAATTCTATGTGACCTCCTATGAGCTTTTTTGTTCATTAGGGCATGCAATACTGGAGTGATGCACAGGGCAGGCCTGCATAAATGGAGCTGGGCTTCATGTTAGCTTGGGGGTAGGAGGTAGGCTGGTCCCCAGGTTAAATGGGGAGACAGACCATTGCATTTCAGTAAATTTATAAGGGGAGAATACACCTAAAACACTCATACAAAACTTACCACTATGCAATTTTTGAAATGAGAAGTAGGTAATAAAAGTAGTAGAGAAATGCCAGGTAGGATTTTAGAAGGGATTGCTGCGTCTTTAGTTGTGTGGTTTAAATACATATAGTTAACTAAATACCTAAATGTACTATTGCTAGTAATTCTCTAGTACAGATGGTCTGGGATATTCTCTAATGATCTTCTATCAGGAACACTTGCTAATTGTGTTACATGATAGTACTAAGGAGGAATTTCTTTGTTAGAAGGGCCTGAAAAAGTGAGTCCCTCTTCTGGTAAATAAACTCTTAAAACACATTCTCTAGGATGTAATAAATGAAGAAAGGAACTGGGAAGCCACGAGATACTGCCTGGTACATTTCAGGATGAAACAAGACAGCATTATTTTTTCATTTCCAATACTGGTCTAAAATAAAAACTCAGGATAGAAAATTACACTACAAACATTCAATGATAAGGCTATTCAAGCTACGTTTTCATTCAGTTTAAGGACCATGCCAGAAATTGTTATAGAGCCTGTCAAAAGAAATAGTCATGATCATTTAGAGAAAATAATTGCCTTTGACCTTTCCTTTCCTAGTGAACAGTCCTCCTTCTGAAAAAAGCAGACTTCCTAATGGTGGCAGTTCTCCAAAATGGTATAGAAGTACTTATTCATTAATGACATGAAATGACTATCATTGGAAAATTCATATTAGGTTGGATTCTTGCTATTTTAAGTAAATTACAAAAAGCCCATTCCTGATTTCTTTCACATAAAAGAACTGATGTATTGAATGAAAAATAAAGAGCAAATCCATCTCAGCAGGGTGCAATGTGTCCATTTCATGGATACAGCACTCTGTGCTATATCTGTGTTCAAGGCAGGTGCACCTGTAGGAATGTCCCATCACTCCAGTCTCCCAGGCAGGGGACCTGCTGGAGCATGATGTGGCTCCTGTGCAGCTCAGGTGGATTTCCCTTGGTGCACAACACAGCCTTGTCCTCACACAGATTTGGGATGTGACCAAGCTGTGTAATAGGAGCTGGATGATGGAAAACACCATGTATATAGACAACCTATACGTCGTTAGCTGAATCTGTTAACTGAATCAATTATAATGTTGTTCTTACAGCACTGTTCTTACTGTAATTTGCACAACAAGAACCAAATGCTACTTCGGTACACCAGGTGTTACAACATTATTGACATGCCTCAAAGCCTTGTCACATCCCTAACTAGGGCATTGCTGAGCTACCCGTAGTCCAAATGGCAATGAATTACAGTGGTCTAAATAGCAAGTCAAGATAATGAGTCCAAACTGACTTCACTGCGACTGCATCAGTGTAACACAAGACAGAAGCTTGCCTTTGGGTGGAGGTAGCTCCTTCAGTGGAAGTTAGGTCAGACAGCTGTGCCTAGCCCTGCTCCTTCCCTGTTGCCAGAGGAGGCAGCAGCTAGAGCCAAGGGAAGGTGCAACTGCATCCTCCCTTCATCCTGGAAACCTTGGTCACTCGGTGTTCCTCAGTTTCCTGCTCAAATTCTTCACTCGAGCTCAGAGGACAGATTTGCACCTTGAACCATCTGATTCCCCAAAAAGATGTTCCTTGGCATTTTCCCCAAATTTGAGACTTCATTTGCAAAACCATCTGTCAACAGGGGATTCTGCTGTGTGTAAATGCATTGCCAATGTGCACACTGAAATCTGTGTAATTAGTGTAATAAGGTTATTCATTTTTAAGCCTTCAGCTGGTGAAACAGTGTACAATAGTGATAATTTGATATACAGATATAGTGTTATTGTCCACTGTCGATATGCAGCTCATTCATATAAAGCAAAGATATTCTTACTTGAAAGGAAAGAAAAAGAAGAGTTGATTCAGCTCAAAGTTGGTATGAGCCTCAGTATGTAAACTTTCTATAACATATCATTGTAGAACTACCTATTTATTATATGACATGTAATAGAGCTTAGTGCTGGCTTTACAGAAAGGTCATAGCTAATGAGATAATCGCGAGCAGCACTTCAGGCTTGCCTTACTGTTTGGGAAGCTTAGTGATGACAGATATCTGAATCTGTCATAATACTAAATCAAAAGCTGTTATGGTATGGCTAAGGCTCGTGATACAACTAGCGTGACATGGGATCAGTGAGATTCAGGGACTGTGTTTGGGATGGTCTTTCTTTGCTTCCTATTCTCATTGGGTCTGATGGATCCATTCTGGGAAACTTCATCTTATGGTGAAAGCTGTGGCACAAGGTTGTGCTGGAGCACCTCCAGCTCCCCATAGCCTCTGGAGAAGATTGCCAGCCTCTTCTTTCATCAGCTTGCCTCCTAGGTCCAATATGCCACGGTAGATCCCAGGGTGTAGGGAAATCAGTGGGACGGAGGAAAGAGTCCTGAAATTTGGGTGCAAAGGCAGCATGACCTCTATTCCCACTCTACAAGCAGAGAGGTTATGTGGTTACCACCACCTCACTTTTGTACAGAAGGATCTACACATAAAAAAAGCAATGCAGAACAATACATAAAGCTAGTACTGTTAGTACTGACATGCTGCAGTAGTACCAGTACTTAACCATTGCAGCGTCATTTGGTAGAATGTACACTTGCAATTTTGCTGGCAGTATATTGCCCACCACCAAGGAAGTGTCACCACAGGGATGTATACCTCCCCTCTCACAAGCTGCGTTGCTGCATCAGCAGTAGCGGGTCTTGATGACTGTAACAATATGCCTACAAAGGCTTTGCAAACCTTTATTAATTGTTTCAGTATATGAGAAAAATACAAATAAAGAGTATTGATTATTTCAGTCTTCTAAGCTCATTACGTCTATGGATACTGAAAATGCTTTTAAGCATAGCAGATTATGCAGAGCAAAGCTCCTTCTGTAATGCATTGGAAGATTACGGGAATGTTGGTATTGATATACTCACCCATGCACAGCAGTGCTCCATACAGTTGTGATGGCTTATAAACCAAAGTGATATTCACCTTACTTGATCGCTTAGAAAGTTGCTGATGTCCTAAATGGTGTTGTTTTGCTAAAGCTGTTTTGCTGATTCCTGTGACATATGGGCTTTCCTGATGTAGGAGGTCTGCTTTGGCTGGTGATGGGGTATGAAAACTACAGTCGTAAGAAGTTTCACAGTAATTATATCATACGTACGCATAGCCCTGTGCTCTGCAGAAAGGAATGTCAAACTACTTCAGTGTTTATCAGTTCCCTATCTACGGGTAAGCTAGGAGAGCTGCTCTTCTTATCTTACCAAGCCCATGTTTCTGGAGCTGAAGGTCACAAATTCCAAAAAGCTAGATCACAACTTGGTGCGAGCCTGTGTTTCTGTCTGTGGCCTCTTACCAATGGCATCTCATGTTTAAACTGAATTCCTGTCAGCATATATGTGCTGCCTTGAAGTGAAAAACATTTTCACCTCAGAAGAGATATATACGGTGACTGAAGTGTTACACATTTACTTGCTGCTCCCCAGCAGTTCCTGTGCTTTCTACCTTTTACATACATGCAGCAAATGAGAGACATCCACTTAACAACTGTCGTATACTGCGTTTATTATGGACTGCAGCTGTTGACAGTTATGCAACTGGGATGAAATGCATCCCCATAAAAAGCACTCATATAAGGCCTGTGCCACAGCATAGATTCTGCCTGAACCCTCAAAATAGACCTCAGGTAGGCCCAGCAGCTAGGGGTCTAAATAAATTACAGCAATCTGAGACACTTTGACTGCTCTCTACAATATTTTTAATGTATAACCCATCTACCCCAAGTAATTTCACTTCTCCATCTCTGGTGCTGTCTAGGCACTTTGACTGGAAAACAGCAAGCACAGCATGTTCCTCACTTTGCTGTTTTCCCTCAGAGAAACTTAGGAAATCACATTTTAAAAAAACTGAGTTACCGCTTGTTTAGACTAAATGTTAATTTTGTACCATGATATGGTCTCTTATTCAAATTTACACTTTGTTTTTCTGTAGCTCTGAAGAACATACCACACGCTTTCCTCACTTGGTGTAGTACACTGCAGGAGTACTTCAATTCCCACTGGCTTCAGCAAGTTGAGCAAGTTGCAGGACTTTTTTTTTTTTTGCTGAGATTTTGGCAGGGGCTTTGTGGAAACAGCAGTACAGACGTATGGTCAAGTAAGAGCAGATTTATGGTTGCACATGAACTCTTTAGTATTTCAGCCACATAATATTCCCTTACATTTAGGCTTTTCACAGTGTGTTATGGAGAATAAATACATATACTTGCAAGCCCATCTCTTTCGGTTGCTTATGTGAATATGAAGCTGGCACAAGTTAACATCTGCAGCTGTTGCAAATGGGCCTGTGTGCATACTGTTTGCTATGCACATATTCAGTGCAAACCCCAGTCCAAGACACGCTGTGCTCCCCCAAGATCACTCAGCTTACAGCAGTAGAAGTCTGCCCATCTGGAGAAGTGGGACAGAGCAATGTGGATCTGTGTGGTAGTCTAAATCTTTAATCAGGTTTTGAAAGGTCAAAACCAAGATTCAACAATGCTCCTAAACTCAACAAAGCCTACCTGTAGCACTCTGTCTTATCTTTAAGCGTTGGCTGAGGTTTTTCCAAAAATGTTACTATTCTCAGCACTTCAAAATCAGAGGCCACATTGCTATTGATTATTGTTTGCATGCTTGTAGCAACAAGGACCAACTCTTTACTGAGCTGGACAAACACGAGCAGTGCGAGAGCAGGCATGTGAAATCTTGGCAGTTGCTTATAGCAAGAGGCTGATCTGGATGCAAAACAGGCTTGGTTTTATAGCATGTTTTCTCTCTTCCAGATCTCTGTAACACTGTAATGAGCACTGCTGTCATACCAAATTCCTGCTGTGAGTCAGGAAGGGGGTGAAGCAGAAGAGCCTCCAACACTACCTCCAGTCCTGTTTGCCAGGAGGTGCAGTGAGCACAAGCCCCCAGGACTCTGCCCACGGCTCTTTACCCTAACGCCCCTTCTGCCCCCTTGGGATGAAATGAATGAAACTGGCTTTAACACCTGACAAGTCCTGGAGTTAGATCTCAACACAAGGCAGAACAACAATCTCTGCCACAAAGAATTTACAATCTAAGGCAAAAAAAAAAAAAAAAAGTCCTAGAGGATACAGGCACTGCATTCTGCTTACAGCTCTGTTTAATTCCCCCATCTTTACTTTCCATTTTTCGGTTTTACTCTTCTTTGTCTCTGCTTGACTAGTAACATCATCCACTTGTCTTACAGTAAATACATCTTTCTTACTTGCCAGCAATGTGGTTTTGTGAATGGTGTATCTAGATTGCTACAGAAAAATGTTAGAGGAAAATAAACATTGCCCATTAATATCAAAAGATTCTTAAATTGGTTTCTTTCATGCTTTCATGCTTTGTTTTTACTAGATATTTAAGTTGCTGTGTTCTTATTAAAGATTACAGGATGTTGCAACAAATGCAAATAAGCCATTGCAACAACTTTGACATTACTAGTCAGGAGCAGTTCATGTTTCATAAACCTGCTTCAAAGGAGCCTGTAATTACACATTCATAAGAAAATATGAACTATATACAGTTTGTACACTTCTTTTCAATTTTCAGCTAGATCATTTTCAAAGGGAAGAAGAGTGTATCATGTGCTGTATTGAACCAAGATATTGTGTTACACTGAAAGAGACTAACTGTACACCAAGAACAGAACAATCTCTTCTTGCAAGTGAAACCTTTATTGAACAAAATGTCATGGGGCAAATTTTGCATTTTTGCAGTGAAGAGCCTGATTGCTCCATAGAGATGGAGATGTATAACCACTGACAGACATAAAAGTGATCAAGGTCATAAAATACAGCTGAGGTTATGCTACTTCTCCTCAGCTTATCATGTGAAGGGATTTCAAACCACTTTTAACCTTTGGTTAGGTCGTAGATAGGCTTTTATCAAATCTGCACATGTGTGCAGCAAATTAGAGTTTAGCTTATTATCAGTATTCCTCTATCTGGTTTTGCTCAATTAGGTGTGTTGGGCACTTTTCAAATGATATTAGGCACCTCATTTTTTACGACAGTAAACTCACAAACAGTTATGCCAGGAAGAGAGAAAACGTCATATTGCATCTGACGGGGCTGACGCGATGCACTTTGTCCTACCGAGCACAGAGAAGGAATGCTGTGAGTACTGGGAAAGGCACACCAGAGCTGCTTGGTTCCTGGAAGAGTTTTGGTACTATGGAGCAAAAGTTGTGGGCTTGCCTCCAAAAAAACAAAAAATAAGAAAATTATCTTCCTCTCTTGAAGTCTGTACCTATCTGAAAGTTTGACAGCTTGCCGGTTTTGTTTGTTTGCTTGTTTGTTTTTTGTGGTGTTACCTATCCTCTCTCACTATCAAAGAAGTTTGCACAAAGACCGCTCTGACTTCCTGCCTTTTTGATGACAGCACTTTATTATTTCTAATTTGCTGTATGAGGGAGGCCTAGGATTAGCACAGAACGGAGCATTCCAAATGCAGATCTTCCTGCTGTCTGACTGTAATATTACATACTACCTACATCCACATCCAGTTTGTAGTGTTTCAAGTGAGATGTTACCCTCATGGCAAGGCTCACATTCTGCGTTTATGTAGCAGGTTAAAATATGAGGGGCAGAACACCTTGGCTACACGCAAGTGGTTGCCTCAGACAATAGGATGGCTATAGCCGTGGGTCACCTCCTTCCACAGCTGTGTGCCTGGCTTCAACCCCCTCTTTTATCAGTTCTTGGCTAATCCTGCACGCCTGGTCTCGCCACACTCCTGCTGTCCACCCAAGCTCAGGACACCCTTCTGTCACTGTAACAGGATCTGAAACCTCCCCTCTGAAAGAGGGGAGTGAGCTGAGGTGCTGCTCTCATTTCACACCCCTGGCAAAGCATGACCTCTTGATGGGATCATGAGTACCCTGTCATGCACTGCCTCCGACACTCAGTGCTGGAATTGTGTGGCTGATCAAGTAAGAAACAGCTTTATTTCTTACAGTGCTGGATGACCTAGACTTTGTGGACAAGGTGATGGCATAGTTGGTGAGCTGGGATTTTGCTTCCCTCAACCTCTACCTTACATTTCAGCCCCTCCGATGAGATGGGAAGGGTCTCATCCAAGGGAGAGACGCAGAGCCCCTTCCCACCCACAGTAATGCTCACTGACCTCCTGAAATTTCTCACTGAGCCTTCCCAACCTCCCATCCTCATTTTGGGAAACCATGCCACCCCTCCCGCTAAGCCAAGCGTTGCTGCTCCAGAGGATGAAGATGGTGTCTACAGGCAAGTCTTCAGCTGCTGATTTGCGCCATTTTGACCCCACCACAGCAGCCCCCCAGTTTCCAACTCCCAGGTAGGCCCTCGTCACTAAAACACAGTTTGTCAGACACCCTCCAAGAAACACTTTTCCTCAGAAAATATTGATTCATATTAAATGTATTTTATTGATTCATATTAAATGTATTTCTTCATTCTAAAATAGAATTTCTGAACAACACAAAAACATAAGAAAAGTGTAAAAATACCCAGGAAAAAACAGCTAGCAGTTCAGGTACTCACCCAGAAAGCGGAGGCAGATTCAAGTTCTCCTCCGTGTCAGAAAAAGCAGGGATCAAAACTCACTCTTCCCACCCTTGGAGGAAGTGAGTTAACCACAGGTTACCCCATACTTTTCTGTTTGTAACCTTCTCTCTGTTTTTTGTGATTTTTTTTGTTTTGTTTTGTTTGGGTCACTGATTTCTTCCCCATATAAAGGAAACAGCCAGCTTCCAGAGGAACAGGAAGACTTAGAGGAAGGCTTCAAGCAATCTAAAAACACTGGGAGGAAGAAGGATTAAAAAAAGAAAAAAAAATTAACATTAGAATTTTAAAGACAACTCTGATATGCACTACCTTTATATTACAAAAAAAGTAAATCAGTACCTAGCAAAATTAAAGCTTTTCAACATTCAAATGCTAAAAGTTGTATTTTTTCTCAGGAAAAACAAAAACAAAAACAAAAACAACAGTGGAACACTTTGTGAAATATTCAGTGGATGTGATGAAACACCTTAATGATATCTGAGGCCTACACCAATGGCCCCAGCATGAACCTCTGCGGAGTGCCTTTTTCCTACAGTATTCATGTAACAGATAATGAATGACAGGAATGTCTGCGGCCGCCTGCCTGCCACAGTGATTGTTCTGGAACAGGCTTCAGTACTCAGCAAATGAAGCAACCAATTCAAAATTCTGCCGTAATAGTTATGCTGTACAATGAATCTACAAAAATCAGTATTCCGTTCCTGAAATACCAAATGCTTTACTAAAGGCTTGCATCTTGAAAACCTCAAAGAACTATCCGTGAAAGCCCACAGTATATACGAACAACTTACAGAAGAGCACAAGATTTATGTTGCAGAAAAACTGGTGGAATTAAATCCTTTAAAATTTGATGTAATAGTCTCCAGTAGAGGAAGATGAATCAATAAGCGGAAAATATTTGTTTTGGCATCAAATGTAGCTCTTCCACCTGGTCATAAGTTTTCTGTGAGCAGTTTGATTTATGTTTTTTGCAAACTGTGGCTTGCTAATGAATTGTGGCTATCGACATATTATCAATAATCAATATTCGAGTTGTGTGGCTTGTTAAGTAAGCAACAGTTTTATTTCTTACTATGTTGGATGACCTAGATTTTGTGGATATGGTGATGGCCTAATCAGTGAACTGTGGTATTGCTGCCCTCAAGGAGACAGTGGCAAGTGGAGGGATAGAAATAGAAGACAACGTATGGTGATTTTTTGGAAATTCACATTTTTGCTTTAAATACAAGTAGAACATTATATCTATTCACCTATAACTTGGAAATATCTTTTTCCTATCCTTTGATTTTTTCTTTAATTAAAAAACATGTTTGTGCCTGGAAGAAGCAGGGAGAGTGTGGCATTTCTGGTACATCACTGAGGAGCTGCGGAAGGGACAAAGACTCTTAACACTCAAGCTCCAGTGAAAAATGTTAAAGAGGCATCATTTTATGGCAAGAAGGAAAGAGTTTTTAATCTTAGTGAATCTAACTGAGCTCCTCAGATCTGATCTGAATTTTGCAGTGTTGGCAAGAATGAGTCCACTCCCGTCTTGAACTGTTCTCACTGTCCCTCAGACTTTTACCTTATTTTTCATTACTGAGAATTCTGATTTTTCTGCAGAAGTGCTGGAAATGATGCAAGAGAAAGGAACAATCTCTCTAAATTGTGAACCTTATAATTAATGTCACTAGTAAAGTTACATGTAACTGTCCCATCCTCTCATTCTTTATGGACTTAGCTTAGGACATCCTGAAAAAGCAGCTGGGACTCCACTGTCTTCCTGCTGTACTGTTTCTTTTGCATGTTTTTACATTGTCTCGGACACTGCATAACCTCAGGGCTAGGCATTTCTCTTCCCCTGACAGTGGCACTACACGTGCTACAATCTGTCAGTTTCAGTCTGATTTTTCCTTTCTGGTTTGAGGGGTACAGAAACATTTGGAAGATGTAATTCAAACTCAGGCAATATGATACACTCCGCTTGCTTAGCCAAGAACATCTGCTTTACTCCACTACCGTGCGCTCCTGAGAAGGTAATAATTCTAGCCAGAAAAGATCAGATTGAGCCTGAAAGAGTTCAGGCCTATGGAAAAGAATCTTCTAATGAAGCCTGAGTCCAGTGTGGAAACTCTTAAAATTAAAATAAAATAATGAAGATCTTGCGCAGGAAAACCAAACCAAACCAAACCAAAACAAAAACAAAAACAAGTTCCCCTGTTTGGAAAGCCAGAAAAGCAGCACAGCTTCCTGCTAGACATTTTGGCATTTTTAAATGTTATAGAGATGTTAGATATTGTAGTAGAGGCTGATAAAGTAAAAATAATGGTAGAAACACATTTACATCTCCTTAGATGCAGGATGTGGGAGTCTCAACCCAAAGCACTAAAGGTTTTATGAATAACTACAGAAAGACCTTGTCTCTCCTGTTTGCTCTGCCTGGACAGGACTGTCCTGGCTTCAGTGCAAAGTGTTTGACTCTAGATCTCAGATCTTTCTATCTAATTTGTAAATTCAGTAGACCTCCTATCCCTGCTATTGATAAAGGCTGAGGATCTCCAAAATTCTCAAAAACACTTGACCAAAATTAAAATAATTTAATCACTGAATAATAATAAGTGAATAATAACTGACAAAAATAATCTCCGTTCAGGACTGGCACCTCCAAGAATATGGTTGCTTTTCTGACTCACATGCTAAGGTTTCATCTTACCTAACTTTACACATCACAAGCATGGCTGTGTACCTCTGCGCTACTTGTCTAGACTCTTTTTATAGTCAATGGAGATAAACAAGCACTTCAAGAATGCAATTCACCCAATCACCTTAAACATCTGCCTTTGAAAGAGATGAAATGTGTCCTAGTCGGTTATATCTCACCACTGACTATAAAGGAAGTGTAGATGAGTAGCTCATATGCAAATGACCACGCTGTAGATGACTACAGTGAGATGCATCCCAGCCTAGATGACTTGCACTGCTAGCTGGCTTAATGTAATAGGACTCCTCTTTGGCTGACACTGTGGGCAATTGCCAGGACTACCCCTGAAACTGCCCTTACTCCTGTAGAAAGTATTAAGGTTGTGGAAGGCATACATTTCTTATTCTTCCAGTGAGATAAAAGAGAAGTAAATGTGGCTGTCTGAAGAGCTACTGCTTAGAATGAGGGCTAAGCATTTCTGGAGGAGGCATTCTTAAGTCTGCAGATAAGATAATTCAGAGTGGTGATAACTTCTCTGCAAAGCAGCAGGCCCCAAACAATGTGAGTTTGTGTCCTAATGTGTGACCCTGTAGTCTGAGAACACGTTACCAAGGCACCTTCTAGCTGTTGTCACTGTCTCGTGATGGTAGGTCCTTTTCTGCGATGTTTTTTTTATGCTGTCACAGAAACCACCATCCTGAAATGTCTTCTTATTTGCTGTCTCTCAGCCTTTAACTGCTCCCCCAGTACTCTACATTGCAAGAAATTTATTTTTCTGGGAGGATTTCAATACATCTTTCACCTTTTGTTTTTGGAGGACAAACCATTTTCAACCAAAACAGCTTGGGTGATGCATTCTTGACTATGCATAACATAGTTTGGTCTCTCCTATGACCATGCATTACAATTTTTCCTGAAAACTTGGTCATGTCTATAGTAACTGGCATTTCTATTACAGGTTCAAATCAAACTTGCCTGAACTGTTAAGTTTCCATTGTGTGGAACTTGTAAAATGCTTCCCATCATCAAAAAAGCCCACCGGTTTTCAGCACACTAGGTCAGGTGCAAAGGTATCGTCCTTATGGAGGGAAAATCCTGCTGATACATTTTTAAACAGTATAGACCTGAGGAAGTTTCTGCATGGCTGGCCAGCCAGCTTGCCCGCTCCTTCTTTCTTGCTCAGTCTAGAAAGAAAAGGGAAATTCCCTTGCATGAAGTAAGGTAGTCAACTGATCCCCTGGCAAAAAACAAAGGACAAACATTTACCAGTGAATTTCCACTCCAGGAGTGAGAAGCAGAGTTTTCTACAAAAAATCACAAAGGAAATCTCTATGTATTACACCAATACAGAACTTATCAGTTTCTTTTTCAAGGTTCCTTTTTTGTACGAGTTCTGCAGTATACCCTTTTCTTTATTTGCCTGCATCAATATTAAAAGGAATAATGGAAAAAAAACAAGAGGTAGTTTAATGACCAGTAAACAATTCTGAAGTGTGTGGACATTAAGTCATCTCATTTAATTATGTCTGGCTTGTATTGCTCTTTCCTAAATCTCTTAGCCAAATAATCTAAATAACTACAATCTGAAAGAAATATTAGATAATTTCATCCATGAACTGACCAAAAGACCTCTGTAGATTAAATTTACCTGGGAATATTTCTGAACTAAAGGGAGAAATAACTGAAATGAAAACAAATGTTTAGTGGTTTTATTTTTTTCAGGCTTAAAAGATGTTTTGCACTGATTCATTGCTGCATAAGTATGTAAACATGTTTGGGGATATATTTTGAAAAGCAAAACATTTTTTATTAGAGTTTTAAGTTTCTTGTGCCATTACAAAGTGAAAATTTTGTTCTAAAATGTAAGGAAAGGGCACAGAAGTGTTTAGGCACCACTATCAGAAGCCACAGCTGAATGAGGCTGCAATGTGAAACTACAGAGGAATGCACAGTTTTTCACATCATGCAATACAAAGTCAAGAGCTGTAGTGAGCAGTGTCTTATTGTGCAAGTCCAGATTTTCTAAGCTATTTGCATGAGAAATTAGTATCATTTATATCTTTTAAAAACAAATCCATATGAATTTAATCTCCTCATCTATCAGCTCCTGTTTCCTTTGTCAAGAGGGTTTGGCAGGCAAACCCGAGGCAAATGGATTTACACATGACCTACTTCATGTGGTGAATTATATAAATAGTCTACTCCAAAATTTTGGAGAAGCCATTTAAAACACTTTGGAAGGCACAGATAAAAGAACACAAAGTCAGTGGAGGAATGAAAGCATCTTTCACATGCTCACAGAAGGAAGGTAGCAGTTGAGACAAAGCAAGTCAGGGGAGCCTGACGACCAAGGCAATTAGCCGGACTGTGGCAAAAGCCCCATGACCGTGTGTGTGGCAGTCACACACCAGGGCACAGGGTCACCTTGCCAGTGGAAGTGCATTTTGTCCTGAGTTTTGCATGACACAGTTCATCACAGTATCTGATCACAAAATGAATACTGTCTTGGACGGCAACAGCTATACGGGATTCATAAATAGTAACACACGCAAGTGTGCAGTAGCTAGGCCTGGAATTATGTTGGCATTATAGCCGGCGGGAATTCCAGCCGAGCCCTCCTCGCTAGCGGCTCAGCTGGGCACATCCGCTCCTTGGCTACACACAAATGCCAATTGTAAGCTTCTTTTTTAGAAATGGGGAAAGCCCCAACCAACTGCAAAATGACTGACGGTAGTTTGTTTTCTTACTGCTAGTAAAAAAAGTAGTATAAAGCAAGAGAAACTAGTGAAAAATAAGGCAGCAGTTCCTCAGGACTATGACTATTTGCAAAACAGAAGAGCAAGATTGATCTTAGCGTGCACAGTGAAACCTCTTCAGCTTTTTAGGCCATCACTGATACACTAGCAAGGCAAAGAAAATCCTTTTTCCTCCAGGATTGTCCTTGAACAAAAACACAGAAGACCTCCACAGTGCAATTAATTGAGCTCAAAGGATCTTTATTCTCTGAGCTTCCTGAATAACAGCACACTTGTACGGAAATAACCTGCAGGGTCAAAGTGAGGGGAGAGGGCGGCTGCATCCTGACATAGAGCCACAGTGGACGGTCAACCCAACGGCAGCGTGAGCCAGCAACTCCGCTGTGAGCCTTGCCCAACATGCCGCGTCCTGGGTGAGCCTGCGCCTCACAGCATGAGACGTATGTCATCAGAGTGTCAGAATAGGCCACGCTTAACCTTGTTGAAAGTCTCAAAACCAAAGCACAGCAGGAAAACTAGCTGAAACATTCATTCTTGACAGAGGTCTTCATGACTTTTATACTAACTTCAGGAAATTATGCCCTACTTTAACTGAGCTGAGCGTTAAGGATTTTCTACGTGGCATAATTAGTTCAGTTGTGCCCACTGACCTCTCTTCATAGACGTGTTTACAGCTGTAACTATTCAGATCTGAAGAGTCAGACCCAAGTATCGCACTGTTTATGCATTTTATTAGTGTTCTTAATTGCTTTGGTTTGCCTTAATACAAGATGTTTAAATTATGAACTGTGGAACATTGCTGCTTATGAATGGAAATCCACTGTATTAATATTCTCGGGTTTACTAGCTGTTCACTTACTTTGAAGGAGAAGTACAGCTTCGTGCAGCCCTTTCTTGACATTGCTAGTGAAAGTCCAGGTGGAACTGTGAGTGGGTAATTCAAACAGCTGAGAGCAGAACGGGAAGTCCACCGTCATGATTAGAAAAGGAGCGCTCCATTAGACAAGATCTTAACTAGACACTTAGAAATCTTTCTTTGATATGTTATATTTTCATCAATTCAACATTTTTATGAGACTCAACAACAAGATATGGTCTAAAAGGGAGCTTTTATTATATCCCTACTATTCATTGCTATTCTTGACATTAACTTCTTTCCCCTAACCCATGATTTATCAGTGTATGGCAGGGATGAAACCCACACATAGAATTTGTCTCTGGACAGCTATCTTTGAAAAAATGGATTGTTACTGAAGCTATATGACAAACTAATGCTGGACTCCAGGCTAACGGTGGTTTGAGGGTATTTTAAAATACAAATGTAGTGTTTTGAAATTTGAACTCGGGCAATTTTGTGTCTTCGGGCCAGGTAACTTGTTTAGTTGGTGCTTCCATAGAGTCTGCTTAAGCCAAAAGACTCTATCTTTCTTTGATTAGCCCTCAAGATTAGGGTTCATTAATGGGATTTAAATGAATGATTGGATCGTGCTTTAACATGCTAATGACAATGGTATTTTTAGTACATTCACACTGATTGTTGATGTTTGTGCTCTGATAAAACTAAATTGTCTCCAGGTTTCTAACGGAAACTGGAAAATTTCATGGTTTTATCTGACATTTGGAAATAATCGCAAATGTTGAAATTCTTAAAAAACTGCATTAGTAGCTTAAACAAAAGAGTTATAGTGAAAACCAGCTTGAAATTTGAACCTAACAGTACAGTTTCAGTTCATGCTTACCAACTGCATGCATAAAATTGCTTCCTCTGTTATTATTTTCAATAGCCCACTGAAGCAGTTACAATGATGATGTGTAGAAATGTCAGCGAGGATGGTTTGGATGCTAGGATGGGTGCACTTTTTCACCTATTCACCTATCTTCTTTTTTCAAATGTTTTTGGCAAAAATATTTTGCTCTTTGATGATCTTTTTTTAGTACTTAATAGTGCTTTACCTGTCATAACACTTCAAGAACTAATGAAAACAATTATGTGTAAAGATTTACGGTGAATTGATGTACTGATTTTAATGGCTCCAGGCTTTCACCTTTAATTTTCCTGTTATTTCTGCAAATGACACTGTTAAAATGATACAGATACTGTTTTGTAATTTAATGCAATATACCTTGATGGATCACAGCAAGTATGGGCACACTTCCTTCAACAAAGGCACACTAGGGGGACTATCTCTCTGCTGTTGAAGAGCACTGTTGTCAGCAAACAACACAGTAGTCCCATCCCAGACGGCTGCAATTAAATAATCAGTTAGAAAAAAAAAAAAAGTTTTTATTTGGAGATACTTTTCGGTGGAGTGGAAAAGTGCTCTCCGCACTATCAGCAGAGATCAGCTGTTGAATGAGTTTGGTCTTTTCCTTTTAACAGGATAATGCTTAAGATTGCCTTACATATCGCTCTCCTTGTTTCCCTCACTGGTATTACGTGTGTAACCGGCAAAGAGGAGCCTCGCAAACGCAAGCCAGAAGACACTCTGCAAACACAAAGCAGAAAGCCCTGGCCCGAAGAGCTGACAGCCTCCCTCTCGGACGAGGGACAGCGCGTGTGGAAGGAGGAGCTGAGGACAGGCATCAGCCGCTGTTCACACCTCCAGCCCCCAGCCCCCGACGCCACCGCGAGCAGCTCCCGCTCGCAGGAGCGAGCGCGGTCTCCGACCCGCCCGCCCCCTGCAGGAGCCCGCCCGGCCGCCGGCTGCTCGGGGTCCCACAGGCTGGCTCGGGCAAGCAATGGCTCTGGCCTTCAGCTTTGCGACGCGCACAGCCCAACTTTTTACGATATTTTTCTTTTTTTTTTCCTTTCTTCTTTTTTTTTTCGCTGAGGCAGTTTCAGACTTGCTAAGAGGAGTTTACTTTTGCTGAACTTTTAATGAAGTTTTTGTTTTGTTTTGTTTTTCCATCTGTAACGAATGATTTTGCAGTGCGTTCCAAAGAATTACCGCTTCAGCCGCAGTTTTAACCTTTGTTACTCAAACTGCCGCCAGCCTCACAGACCCGTCCTTCGCAGCCGGGAGCGGACGCGCTCCCTCCTCGCCGCCCGTGAA
>VXAL01014220.1:95713-113405 GCA_013399475.1 Chauna torquata | reverse complement strand
GGAAGAGGGGAGGGTACTCCGTGCAGTTCGAATCTGAAGAGTCTTACTTTTCCCAGAACAGATTAGGCAGTGGAGTGTTTTGCCACATGATGTCCAAGTGAGGAATGCAGGAGATTCCAAAAGACTTGGATAGAAAGAATCTCACAGCTGTAAGAATGAGCACTTGGAGATTTGAGGTGTGACGAAAGGAGACTTGCAAAATGTTGTGTTCTAACCAGTTTGATGTTGATGTATTCACTTGTGATAGTCTTTTCATAGCTCTACTGATGTGTGAAATCATTGGAGGTAGACCATGGGTGGGATCCAGTCTGGCAATTCTGCTTTCCTAGAAAGTAGTGATCTATATGAACTTGAGTTGAGATCTAAGCCACAAACTAATAGACCCTTATCCCTTTTGAATATTTCACTTGCTTTGTAACTCCACAGGTGTTCTTGTGGTGCTCTTCGTTAAGGAAATGTTTCTTTCTTTCAATTATGTTGTACTGAGTGATGTTCTCATGGTGGCGTTAGATAAACTTTTTATTTACAAAATCCTTTTCTCTTGCTACGGGAGATAGCTTTCTTTAAAGAAAGAAGTGCAAGGGTAAGTATAAAGCATAACAGTACCTTCCTGGTTCTTGCATGTCTTCTCAAGTATGGCACAGAGTTATTACTGACAGTTTGCATCATGCTATGTAGATAAGTTTTTTGCAGTCTATTGACTAGTTTGTTATCCAGTGAGAAATTAAGTCCTTAAAGCTCAAAGCTGAGGTTATGTCATGTTCTGAATCGTAACCTATCTAAGAGTTGTCTGTGTGCATAAATGAAGTTAAAACGCATAAGCTTGTCAGCACTGTGAAAAGCAACTTAAGCTACTGTTCATGATGAAAGGTCTGTCAGGAGACAGAACACACATAGACTCGAGAGTTGGTTCTTACTGAGATGACACCTGTTTTCTCCTTTCTGGAGTTTTGGGGAGGGGAAGGGAGATAATGTAAAGGGGGGTGTGAGGGGAAGAGATATAATGTAAAGAGTAGCATTCAAATGACTCATTAGTGTAAATTGGGAAACAAGCCTGGTTTCATCCCAGGGTAATTTTGTCCCAGGACAAGTAACTACAGAGTTTTGTGCTATGGTGTGTACTTTAATGCTAAGTTAATTGCCTTTTCATGCTCCTTTGCATTTTTCCTTGACCTGACATCTCCGTTTATCTGTTAATCTCTACTACTCCAGGATCAAAAAAAAAAACAAAACAGGAATTTAGAATTTATTGTCTAATTTATAAAGAGTAGCAGGAATGTCTTTACTGATTATATAAATGAGGCATCATCATCATTGCCTGAATTTGCTAGTGGTCTTTGGTGGTGTTTTCTTGTAGTACAGACCGTGATTCAAATCTTCCTGTTTGCTGGTTTAGCCTCGGAATGGGCACATCTTTAAATTGCAGTAATAGTCTGCATAATAATTATAACTTTTTCTAGGCATGTACTGTTGGGAGTCAATCTAAAACACTGTGGAGGGGAGGTGCAAAGTCATTAGCAGCACTGGTGAGATGCTGCATTGCTTCCAACAACTGCTGGCAAGGGAGAAGTGCTCCCGTTGGGGGTGCTTCTGCTCTCTGCTTACGGGAAGAGGTTTTCCTGTCAGTCTCTGTAACCAGTGTCCGAAAAGGATAAAGCATGTTCCTACCTCCCTTAGGCAGCTGGAAAATGAGCCTTCTTTCTGGCCACCTTTTTTCCTCACTTCCCTTTGCTTGACTCCTGGCAAGTTGAATTTCGGCTGCCTTCTATTTCCTCCGGTCCGGTGCTCCCTTCTTGTGCACTTGTTGTTTCCCCGTTGCAGGCAGTGCAGCACGGGCTGAGAAGGTGGCAGAGACCTTTTCTGGTGAACTGCTTCAGTGGTGGTTTCTGTTACTTTAGAATGCCCAGTGGCAGCAAAATGAACCCGAATGTCACGGCTGCTACTCAGCGCTCATAACAAGCTTGTTTTAGAGGGGAGAAAACATCAGCTTCCAAGTGGTTTGAATCCTTTGCTGCTGGTAGCTGTTGTATAGAGGGGAGGGTAGGATGGAGCGTTCCTCTCTGAAATCTCTAACTGCCTAAATGAAATAGGGAACAAGGAAGACCGTGATGTGTCCTTTCCAGCGGGGTGACCGAGCTGGGCAGATGTTTCTTACTCAGTGCTAAGGAGGAAAGTCCCTGGCCAGTGGCTCTGGAACTAGGGTTGAAAGGTGAAGAAATCCTATGGGGGCCTCCTGCTGCGGTGATCGCTTCAGCCCTGCACAAGGGAGAGAGAAGATCCAAAACTTCTCTCGTGTTCTTTCCTCCTCCTTCCCCTCATTGCAACTATTTTGTGTTTATTTTCCTACTTTTAAATTGCATAATTTAGTCCTTCCTGTCACTTCCTAATGTCTGAATCATAGGTAGCTCTTCCTGCCTGCAGTAAACAAACATTATACTCCTGGCACCTTTCCAGAAGTTGAAATTGTGTTTATGGAGGTGTGTGTGGGGGTTCCTCTGGCAATGTGCTTGGGAAGCTAATTCACTTGTGTACAGAGTGGAAAAACAAAGACATCAGCTGGCTGCAGAAGTGTGCAGTAAGCAGCTTATCCAGTCTTCTAAACTGATGTAGCTGTTCAGCTGATTAGGACAAGCAAGTGAATGGTAGCAGATGATAAAAATAGGGTATAAACAGTGGGTTACAAGCTTCTTGGCTTAGTAACATAAGCAACTAGGGAGAGCTGCCTCAAATCTGCCTGCTGTTGCTGTTACCTCTTCTCTCCACTCTCAAACCTTGCGTGTGTGTACGCCGCTTAGATGCATAGTGGCTGCTATTTAACCAGTCACTTTTGGTCAGTGCTGTCTGGTCTAATGCTAGGGCTTTACTCACTTTTTGGATTATTTCTGTGCAGGGCAAGAAGATAACGCAGGGCACTTTGGGACACATGGTCTGCCTCTATCAGCCTGCTGGACCTCTTAAGCCGTATCTGTAAAAGCTGCAAAGCAGGTGTCAACCTCGCTTTTCCTGTTATTCCTGTTATCTTTAAGCTGTAAAAAGCCTTAATTTTATTTTAATTTTTAAATTGACTGCAAGTCCAGAAAGATGCATGGAAGATAAAACTGGCAGTTGTGCCCCGCCAGGCCCTGCCCCCCCCCTTCTCTCTTGCTCACTCCCTCTCACTCTCTGCTGGCCTGTCCTTTATGAGGGGTGGAAAAAATGCCTCTTGGATCTTGATAGACCAGCCTCACAGTATAGTATGGTAAACAGTGCAGCTCCCTACACTGCCTGTGGAACTATTAAATGGATTTAGAATGGTAAATGGAGTCAGCAGAGGAGAGATGCAATTCTTGTTCTGGCAACTTTGCGTTTGTACCTTCCCATCAGTCTATGCATCCTCACTTCCCTGATTCCTCCTACTAAAATCAAAAGGAGAGAATAAGTCAAATGTATTAAGCACAGACTAGATGAGCTAAGAACACCCTGAATGTTATACTGACTTCTTAATTGTGTGTTCTTGTAAAAGAGAGAGTAACTTCTTTTCGAACATTACAACCTACCTTGATTTTTTACTTGATTTTTAACTGCCTTTCATATAGCATGGGAAGCAGATGATTTAAAAATAAATAAATGGCAGGCTGTGCCAATCACAGCAATAGAATATTACTCCAGCTTAGTTCCCTAGCAATTTCAGAAAAGACAGTTGAGGCAAGAAAAAAAAAATCCTGCAGTTACACGTCATAGAAATGCGCCATGTTCCAGTTTCTCCTGGCTGAGATTACATATGCATAGGAGTACAAGGTTTTCCATGTACAATTTGTTCTCTTCTGATCAGTAAAGGAAAGGATGGAGTTTGTGTCAAAGCGAAATTTGAGAGATTTTGGAAGTTCTAAAACTTCCAGTGTCACAATTTCCAAGCTACATCTTGGAAGTTGTGAATGAGTTGGATACCCTTTCAGTCATCATCTTATGTTTGCACTATTTCCCTATATGTAATGAAAAAATTTAGATTTCTTTCCACGATGCTGGGAGGAGTTCCTAATTCCTATGGTTGGGGTTGAAATGAATTTTCTGTATTTGGTGTATAGAAGAAGTTCTGGGGGTGCAGTTTGGGTAATGAATAATGGTTGGGAACTAGAAGAAAAGAAATGTGATAGAAGACAGCATCCTGTTTATAACGCTAGTCTAAAATGATGGCAACTGAGTTCTTAAAAACACTACACCACGTGGGAACTGAATATGGAAAGAACTATATTAAAATGTTTTGATTTTATCCTTTTGTTGCATGCATTTTGGAGTTCTTGGACCTTAATAGTACAGATTCATGTAAATGCCATGTTAAATAACGTAGAAAATACTTGTGTGTCCTTTGTACACTGCATGGTGGAAGTTTTGCTGAATCAGAAGCAAAAATGTAAGGCTTGGGTCCTGTTATTATAGTATTACAGGACCTGTCTACTACAGTCTTTTAATTTGTTTGTAATATAAAGTATTTCTTGTTAGAATGAAGATAACACTGAGCAAAGAATAATGAAACTCAATTTTTTGATCTTTTGTGTTTTGTCTTGTAATATTTCATGGTGATATTTTGTCAGTTCTAGTCAATGAATATCACATTGGTAAGTAAATCTTTTCATTTGAATTTGAAGCTTTAAAATTATAATCTTGAAATGAATTTCAGTAGTTGTTATTGCCACTCATCTAAGGATATGAGTCTTACCTTCTCAAAGGATGTTGGCTGTCTTTCTTGAAGAAGACATTAGTAAAGTCAAATCTCTTGGGTGGTTGTATGATTTTATTTTATTTTTTCCAGTAAATAGCTAAAGCAGTGCTTCTATGAGTTGCTTGTGAAATTCTAATAAGTCTCAATTTAAAATGCAAGGATTTCTCTAAGCAATTGAACTACACAGCCTTGAGTTGCTATAAAACACCTTTATTGTGTTACGAAAAAATCACGCTAAACTCTGTACCAAAACTTGTAACTCTGAGAGCAGGCATAAGCCAAGAAAATGGTTGAGACTGTAGGAGAAACATACTTTCCCACGAAATAAAATGCAAGGATGTAGCCACCATAATTGTGCAATAAATTATCATAAATGTGATGTCATAGTCTTTGCAACCTACTGAAGGGGTAGTCTGATTTTGAAATCAACCATGTAGTGAATAACAAGTCTCTAAATTGGCCCAGACAACAGCAGACACATGTCTGCATCGTTTGGGGAAAGCAGTCATCTCCTTAGAGAATTAAACTATTTCAAAATAGAAGTTGTTGACTTAATGTGTTAATCTTGGCTTTCCATGAAGAAGTGCAGCGTCCCACACTGATTATTTTTTTAACAGATCCCCAAACTACCATCTGCATAGGTAAAAGAGTGATTGGAAGAAGGTTCATTGAGGCTGTTAAATGTAGTTCCTCTGAACTGCAGTTATGTCCCGTAGCATTTAACAACTTTTTACTCTCCAGTGGAAAAAAGTCCCAGATACACAGATGATTGCAGGATCATAGCTTTTGATCTACAGGGATAAATTCACACGTTTGCCCAAGGGTGTAATTTGAAGATTGGGTAGATCCAACAACCTTTAAGACATGAATAGTACAATCCAGAAACTTTCAGTTAGTTCTGGTATGTGATAACAAAGATGTATCTACTGCTTGAACCCTAGCTCTGTTAGGCATATATTACCTTAATGTAAAAGGACCAAGTGAATGAGTCCTTCGTTTGTTATGGTTTTGAATTAAAAATTAAGTATCATCAATGAAATTATTAGAAAGAACACACTGAACTTCTGTCAAGTGTGGTAAAATCTTACCTCGGTGTCCAAATGAGTATACCTTCTAATTATAATAAAGCACAGTATATATTTTTCATCTTTTACCATAACCTCTTGGTGTGGGTATGTAATAACTAAAACAAACAACTTATAAATTAGTGATGTGCCAACAAAAGATATCTCTTTGCTTTCCTAGCAGGAAAATCTTCACCCTCATCCCTGTATCCTTCAGGCACAAACCTGGGTAAATAACCTTCTGGGCATACTGTAAAGCCTGTTTATCTATAAGGGGGAGGCAGGAGCAAAATTGAGAGCCAAGATCCTTCCCAGAAAACTATCTGTTGGAACATCCCATGTTTGGGAAGCCTTGGCTTCTGTGTGGTTCAGTCTTACCTCATGACTCTTACAGATGTCTGCAGGTGACCTTTTCCAAGCTGACTCCTTGTGTCAGTGGTTCGTTCAGTCTTTTTATTTATAGGTATTTTCGTTCAATCTTTATTCACTTTAGAAAAAGTGAATACCTCCTTGCTTGAGCTCTTCTGTTTAGCTTTGTGATGCTATACCCTTGCTACTTTGGTAAACTGATTAGTGTCTCTACTGAAAGATAGTAGTTTTTTGCTTCTTTTTTCCTTTTGGTCTCACTTTCCCTTGGGGACCTGCAACTTGTGTGTTAGTTTGTGTCTCTTTGTGCTCTTTCTTGCCATTGCCCTGTCCATGGATGACTACCTATGCTCATTTTACTTAAGTTTTACATCAGTGGCACTTTCTTCATTCTCTTTGTTTCTAAATGCTGACTCTTCTCTGAATTGTCTTCTGTATATTACTACCATTAATGTTTCACAAACAAATGAAGTACATGTTCTGTTTTCTTGTAAGCTGTCTTTGCAGCTCATGTTCTATATTACTTTAAATTATACCCATGTTTTCTTAACGATTAATTAGGTGGTCTCTTGACCACAAGAGTCACCTGTTCCAGGAACATGTAGATGACATGGCCTGTGTCTGCCATTGAGTTAAGCATGTAGACTTTTCCCAGACAGTACAAACTATAGTTGCTGTCATTTTTTGTCAGCTTTGCTCACCATACTGTACATTTCTAAATGCAACAGATGCCTTTGTCATAAATGCATGAAATTCAGGCTATTTGAAGGTTGTATTCAAAGGCTTTCATAACTGTACTCTATCCCTATAGAGACTTGCGGCATTATTTTACCTGTTTGTTCCAGCAGATTTATCTGTGTTTTTTTAAACTACATGCTAAGTTTGGGGTGAACTGATTAAACTCCTTTCTGGATTATTAGAACTTGACTCTTCTCTCATGTAGTTCTTAATTAAGGCTATTATGAGTACAGACGAACTGTAGGTTATACTTATCACAAAGTTGTATGAAATGCTCCTACCTAGAAGGGTAAGGTTCAGTTTTGGACAAGGAGGATGCTTGTTACTCTGGGTGTGTTATTTAGCATGTTATTATTTGTCATGTTTAAAATGACATTAAATGTATTTATAATTTTTTTCACAAACACGCTAAAAAGACATGAACCCCTTATAGAGCAAAATAACTGAAATGACCACTTCGCCTGTTTTTCTTCTGTCTTCCATCTTTCTGAGATTGTACACTACTGAGGGAAGGAACTGTGGACTATGTTATCAGGAGAGTTTACACAGGAAAATGGTCCTCTCTCTCTCTGCTTGAAAAGCATGTGGTAGGCTTTAAAAGAAATTGTTCTTTTAGCATAGTCTGGGTAGAGTAAGACATTTCTCTCTAGCTAGGGCTTTGACTGTATAGAGATCCATAAGGCTGAAATGGATTGAATTTGTGCATAGGAACAATTGACAGAATACAAACTGGAGAGCATGGGAATTATCTGCGCTCTGTTAGGAACACTGCCAAGAAAAGCTGCTGTCTTCTGTATCAGCTGCAAAGTTTCTTTGTGGTCATCCTTCAGTAAAGCCCCAAATAGTGCACATGGTTTGAATTCCATTGGGATATGAAAGCAAACACAAATATGAAAGCTGACTCCTGAAAGAATGAAACATTTTTTAATTATAAAGCCAATTCTTTTCATTTGATGATCTCACTGTTCTAATAAAAAAAAGTGAAGCTGGCAGAATTCACTCATCATGTGTTCCCTCATCTGAAGGGGCTAAAAAGCTTTGCAGTCTTCAAATACTTCCTTCAGCATCAGTGCTGCCTTTCTGGGGCTGAGCCTTTGTCAGGTACGCTTCTCCCAACCTGTGTCAGGCTAGGCTGAGGTAGTTTGGAGCTGGGAGCTGCATTTGCAGTGGTGATTTGACTGCTGGGGCTACTGCTTGCTGCTTTTATAGGTCTTAAAAATGCTCCAAAAGTGTATTATTAGAAAATAAAACGGATTGCTCTGCTAAGGAGGGAATTTCTATATCCGAAATACCATGATGTAATCCAAGCCTCTTGTTCTGACAGCCTAGAACTACCGAGGTAATTCAAGACACCAAAGGCTGCTGCTGCTACAGTTAAAACTAATCAGCGTGTATGTTCCAGTTTTGCCATGACCATTAGTAGATGCTTGGGGAAAGAAGATGGAGCTGTCTGCATATAGATGTAAAAGTCACCTGGAAGTGATCCAGAACTGTTGCTTACTCTTGCAGTTGTTCTGCATCTCTGTGTGCAAGAGATTCCTGGAATGGGGGGATGGAGATGATGACTTTTTATTTTCTGATCTTGCTAACCTGCAGTGTTCTTAATGGGAATAACTGGAAATGAAGAGGCTACTCAGGTGTAATGAGGTTTAACTAATGTGACCAATGTTTCAACTTGTTCTACTGCATGTTTGCTCTAAGGCTTGTTTACGTATTGTATAAGCCAAACTTGCCTGTCTTGTTAGGTGAGTGTGGTTAGAAGTCTGCAGAGCTAAGTGAAGTACTGTAACATCTTACATAGCATTAACAAAATATGCCCCTGTGCTATGACACATGGCATATGAAATCTGTATGCTTTTGAGACACGCCTTATAATAGTGATAGCACTTTTTTGCAGATGATGGAAAATCAAACATACTCAATGTATTATAACTATCCTTACCTATTCAAAAAAAAAAAGGGGGGGGAAGGAAAAAAAATCAAAGGTGGGGGGGCAGGGAACAGAGTCCCTAAGGAAGGTAAATGGAAACTGAAGATTCTCTACCACTGGTCTTTGGGCTTGTTCTGAAAAGAAATGAAAATGTTTGCATTGATGGGTGATTTGTATCATGTGAGGTGATTTTTTTTTTAATTAATTTTCCTCCCATGACTTCCCAAGTACACTGCCTTCTTGGGCTTCTGGTGAGCTTTTGGAGTTGATCACAGGGATATTTTTGGTATTTCATGTATTACGTTTCCCTGACCAGCTTCTTTCACTGAAAAGATCTAATGTAAAAAGAATGTAGTAGTCACTCAGATAACACTTTCAATACTAAGGAAAACTGTTCCAGTACATGTTTTTTTTTCTTTAGGACTAAACTTAATGAGTTAATACTAAGCTAAATTTAGTAAAGAATTTTTCAAGTAAGCCGCTTACTCAGAGCTACTGTAACTTGATCAGTATTTTGCTAAATACGTTTTTGCTAATATGAAGTAAGTCTGGTTTTGAACTACGTTCTGTAGTTAAACTTTTTAAGCCAGTTTTGCTCATGAGAACTGCTTCAGCTATAGAATCTGGTCTGTTGTGGAAGTCTTTTCTGCTTTATGCTTAGAATTGCTTTTTGTGGTCCCTTTTTAATGTTAGCGTGTAACATCTGCATTTCTGTAAGAACCTGAAGTTTTTCAAACTTTCCAGGATCTTATCAGAAGTGCTATATAGATGAATTGAAATACTTTATCACGCATTGACAGAAGGAGATTTCATAGAAAACTTTATTTTGAGAAAAGAAGAAAAGAAGAATTTCATTTTTGTCACAGTTAAAAATAACTTAATATTTTAATTTTAGCCAGAAAACAATAAAAATTCTTCATAAGACTGAACGTACAGCTACACTGAAGGAAAACATTTCCACGTTATTTTTTCCCTTCTACATTTCCCAGTCTCCCAAAAAGTTGGAAGGAAGTGCAGCTTCGTAATCTCAGGGTTTGCTGGTTTTTTTTTCCTATTTTGATGGTCTTCCTAATATGCATGGCATAGTTTGCTTAGGCTTGACTGATTAAAGTTTTTTAGGGTAACTTAAGGCAAAGGATAAGTATATATAGTAAGTGTATACTCATGTAAGGAAGGTGATTTTCATCTAGAAGTGGTGGCTACAAGGGAAGATGTTCCCCTGTGTGAAACTTCCCAGTAGTTTTTTAATTATTTCCATTTTCAGTCCAAATGTTTTGTGTCATGAAGAAACCGCGGTCTCCAGATTACACTGGCATTAGCACACTGAGTTCTGTAGTAATGAGTCCGGCTTTTCCCCTGGGATCCAAATGTGAAGGTGAAACCAGTGAGGGGTGTGAAGCCCTGCAAAGACTTGTCATTTATTGCACTGTGAAATTTCTGCATGGCTCAGGTAGGGAAAGTTACAGGCAGTAATTCAGTCTTGAAGTAAAGGAGGCTGTGACTGGTAAACTTTTCTATGGAGTAGAACGTATTTGTTTATCCAGGAAACTGGAGGTAGTAGAATTCCTTGCTGTTCTTATTGCCTTAAATTGAGAAGAAGCAGAGAAGAATCCAATAGTGTGAGCTGAGTGTACCATGGGCGATTGGATGGCCTTGTATATTTACATTTGACTTATTATAGTATAGTCATTCTTCGTCTTCTAAAATTAGCAGAGCACAGCGTAATTATAATACTTTCATGCTTCAGGATAAACTTTGCATTTCATTAGTTCATTGGTTCTTATTTATGCTACGTCAGTTCAGGAAGAAAAATGTTAAACTGGAATAACTTGTTTTGAAAGTTCAGTACGAGTGTGTGCTTTCTTCATCTCTAATTTTGAATCTCCCACCTCATCTCTGAATGTGAAAGTCTGTTTGCTTTGTCCTCTATGCTAAATTGGAGACTTCACCATGGAGCAGCATCAAAGCAGTTTATTTGCCTTCAAATACATGTATGTATTTGATTAGAAGTTTTTAGTTGACATCCCCTAAATCGTCCTTTCTTCCTCATCCCCCACGCAAATATTTTTAGGACAAGATTTACTGGTAAAAATAGTAACAGGTTTGAGACATCTTGCTTTTTTGTAGTTCTGCTTTTCATTCTGAACTCAGGTTTGAGCATCTCTGAGGTATGGTGGTGTTTGGCACCCCAACAGCTGATGTTGGGTCAGCAGCACACTGCCGTGCTGCGAATAGTTGCTGACTAACAGGCAGCGTGTTTCAGGTACGCTGATGCAGGTTTTTCTCGTAGTCACTGAAGGCCGTGACTTACTATGTAGCACAGGGGTTTCTAACCATTTTGGGAGCTTCTCTGGAGTAAGAAGTTGGCAATCTGGGGGCAGATTCTCTTCCTCCCCTAAACCTTGTCCAGTGTAGGGCTGATGGCTGCTCCCTGCTGCTCCTTCCCTCCCCAGCGAAGGCCTCTGTGGGGCCCCATCTTACCCTGGATATTGCCACCTGAGCGGGCGGCCACGCAGCCACTGCATGTAGCAGCGTGTGGCCGACTGTCCGGAGTCACCTGGGTGTGCCCGCCCGCATGCTTTGTGCTGGCACGGCCGATTTGCTTGCGTGCCTTGCTGGGTCTCACCTGCTGTGGGCTTGTGCTTTGCTGCTTGTGAGCCACGGGCCTGAAAGATAGATGCCTGTATCCCTGTGGGAAGAGAGGCTTTGGTGTTTATCTGCCTTGAACACCACTTGAAAGGTACCCGGCGAGGAATGCACACTCTTTAAAGATCACAGTCTTGTAGTATTTTATGGACACTTTGAAAGGCAAAAGAGTGTTTGACAGGGTTAGCGGGCAAATAAATGTATGTGGCCCTGAGGCTTTTCACCCTGTTGTGCTAACATACCTTTCAGACAAAACCAGAAGGATGAGCTAGTCATATTCTCTTCCTTCTGTGACTTGTTGGAGAGACTAGAGTGAAAAATGAAAATCCGTGCTTCAGACCACTCTCAAGTCTACGGACACGTACTTCATCTTAGTGTCTTTCCTTTCCGTCGATGTTAATGGAAGTAACCTTTCTCACCACACATTTTTCTTGTTCGCAGTCTTTTATGTGACCTTGCAGTGAAGTCATAAAAGCTTGAATCTTTGCTATCGCAATCCTTGCCATAGCAACATGCGTCATAGCTGCATAATTATTTATTTAATAGGTTTAATTATGAAAACTGGAAAAGGCACTTATGAAAACTGGATCAGGTAAGGAAAAAAAAAGCACTAGTTTTAAAGGAAAAATACGTTCAAGATAACATGAGACAGGAATAAGTTAAGTTCTGGAGCATTTGTTTTAAACTACTTTCTTCCCTATGCCTGCCTTTTCCTCCTTTTTAATTGTTTTTTTGTCTGCTGTGCAAGAACCATGCAGCTGCTTCAGTGATTTTTTCCCCTTTGCAGACCTATAAATACACTTCCTTTGTCATGTTGTTTCCTAAGAGCTTTGCTACCAGATAGATAGCTTTGCTATTTAGAATATTTCATCTTTGAATTTCGTACTGTCATGTAAAAAAAAGTAATTGGTAATCCTAAAAAACAAATGCTCTTTATTGCTCTTTAAATTTTAGATTGTCTGAAGCTTTCACTTCTCACATTAGGAAATCAGTTTTGTTATTTATAATCGTTCTCAGAAATAATAATCTACAGGAATAAAATTTGAAGTATCTAAGAACGTATGGACACTTGCATATTCTTAGAATAGAGAAAATAAGTGTTTTTTTATAACTGAGTGCCATGCTCTGGAAGTTTTCTTCGTTTGTTTATCAACAGCATATACACCGAAAGTTATGCGATCAACAGTATCTTGCAGTAATATGCTGGTCTGTTTTCTGATTAACAGTTGAAAGCAATTGGTCCTTTTCCTTAAGTCATGAGGGAAGAATTAAATGAGACAAACAACTGTATCGATTCCACTTCAGACTTACTGACACGTTGTAAATCTTTCAATTTAAATCGATAGACAGCTCTGATGCAGTAGCAGTAAAATACCTGATCTTCTGGCAGAGTTGCCCTTTCCTGTATCTCTGCCTTCAGGCTGCGCTGCAGTCATGAATGAGAGTGGGAGCCAGTGGAGTGGTAGCATCAGAGCAGGTCTTGGCAGCTTAAGATTTTATAGACATTCTTGCTACAACTACATTAAAGGCTGGTTGCGAAATAAAGACTTGGTGACAGAGCGGTGAATTGTTAATCCAGGATAGGGCTAGAATTTCAAATTTGTGAACTTTTTGGCATGGAGGTGAGGGTGGGGTTTTTGGAAGGAATTTCAGTAGTTGGATCGTGATATAAAACGCAAAGACTTCAAACTGAGTAACTCAAAAACTGACTTGGAAGAACTTTATTTTTCTTCTGTTGAAGTTGTTACTTGACTCAGAAGCCTTCATTAGTGAATGTTCCTGCTCAGGCCTGATGCATGGAAGCAGAATTTCCTTTTTTGTTGTGTGTGTGTTTGGTTTTTCTTCTCAATGCTGGAATGTGAAACCTTTCCTGTTGGCATGTTGGCTGATTTAATCACTTCTTTGGTAGTTTCTTTCTCTGTATGTAGGAAGAGGAGACATCCATTTCTCTGTATGCAGGCAGACATTGTGGGACATAATTGTTTTTCCTTGGGAAATTACTTTTCTTATTCCACAGATGTGATGCAAAGCTGTATATAGGACCAACAGATTGATAACAGTATGTTGGGAGAAAAGTCTTGCATTAGTTTTTCCATCTGTTTCATTCCTGTTTTATCTTTCTGGCTGCCTGTGAAATTCTGCCTTTTGGAACTGCACTACTTACGGAAGGGTTGCTTAGTCTTGTGGCATCACTGCTCGTAAGAGGAATCAGCACCGCCCTTTTGGGTTAAACATAGCAAAAAAGTAGCTCTGAAAGTAGATTGTGGGCTGGTGAGTGCTCATTGCTGAAAGTGCCATGTCAGTGGCATACTATTTAGTGTACCTGTGCAAACCACCCTGGGACCACTTTGCTGGTCTCCTGGGCTGCAATAATGGAGCCACAGAAGTACAGTTGCGGAGCTTTGGGAGATTCCAATCTAGGATTAGTGGTGGTCCAACAAAGTTGACTTTTATGCTCACAATATGACTGTGTATGTTTCTCCAGGCTGTGAAAGAAAAAGGCGTATCAAGTTAAAAGTACTAACGCCAAGGTGTATAGAAAGTGTGTACAAACTTGTGGCATCTCTCTGCAGCTGTTTTTACTTAAACTAATACTGTCTCAGTCAAGCATCAAAACTTGGAGGAAACTTCAAGTGGAAAGTCTTCAATTAAAAGTAACAGGAGAACTCCAGTTTGAAATCACTATCCTGTCTTGTCAAATTGGATATGCAAGAGCAGTATAAGGTCTTCTGCAGCATTTTGTAGGATTTGTCACGGTTGCTGAGGGACTGTTGACATCTTGGTGGTAGCTGGCAGGCTGCCTCAAATGCATCTCTATTTTGTTGAAGTTACGAGGGCTCAAAAAATTGAGTCCAGTGTAGCCTTTGCATTTGGAAAGGCAGATGGAGTGTTCTTTCTTCCTAAGTTTCTCTTCCCTTTTCCGGAACAAAGTGGTCCTTCTATGAGTCTGTAACCACCTGGAGTTTGTGGTTGCTATGGATGTGTGTATGTGTTTGCATTTTTTTTGTCTGGAGCAGAAATGTATCACATCCACAATGGAGCTCTTTGCTGTCTTATTGAGCAACACTTTAAGAAAAATGATTTTGTACAAGAATTGCTGTCACTTTGCAGACTGACTTCTTTCTCTGCTGCTGTTTGTCTCTGCTGGGTTCCTTCTCTCCTGACTTGATGAACGTGTCTCATTTAGGTAGTGACTTTGGTTCTTTTTTGGTGGGGGAGTAGGAGTGGGAGGTTCTCTGGGAGTACAGAAACTTGGAGAGTAGCTGGCCTGTAACAGCAAAACGGGCTGCGTTTGAGTGGGGTGGTGGTTTACTGGGAGCTTTAGAAGTGAACCTACACCCTGGTGAGAAGGGAGTGGTGGGAATAACTTGTACCTAAGAAAACAAACAAACAAAAAAAAGCAAAGGAATAGGAGAAATCTGTAATGTTAAAATCTCTTCCACTTGCCTAAGGCAAGGTCACTAAATTCACCCTTTGCTTCCCTAAAGCTTTCACTTGGTGTGGGGAGCCCTGTAATCCAGAAACTACTAAAGAAGTCCCTGTTTCTTCTTTTAGGTTCTTTTTTTACTCGCCTGTAATTTGACTGCTCAACTTTATTTCTTCTGGGGAAGATCATATGTTATTTTAACATTGCAGCGAAACTGTACCACTTAACCATGTTTTGATGCATAATGTAATCAGCTTGATTGCTTTTTAATATGTCATTCAGACCTACAGTTACTGTCAGCTGGGCTGAATACATTCTCGTGGGGAATTTCAGTAATGCTTCTGATGGATCACAGCACCTGATGGTAACAGGGTTTTTTCAAGGCTAAATCTATGTGCTGGGGTAAATGGTGATGTTACTGTAGAAAGCTGAAGCAAGTAGTGAAGAGGTGCTGGGTCCTCTGTCTTCCCCTGCTGCAGGGAGGAGGGAAGGGCTAAACAGAGTCAGGGTGCTCTGCTCCTCATGCACCAGACAGCACAGCTGCACTGACATATGACAGGCATAACTTATGCTGTGCCCATCCCTGGTGCAGTTTTCCTCAGGTGGAGAAGCTGAGGGGGATGGAATGGCAGCTTGGAAGCTGTGCTAACTGGGAAGTCTTTCTTCTTGGGTCTTAGTTGTACATGGCTCATTTTGGTTTGGTCACAGCAAAACTAGTACTAAGTCTGTAACAGCTTTAAATGCTGTCCTGCTTGTATTGCAAATCATAATGTCAGGCTGCATTAAGAGACAGAGTTTGCTTTTCAAGTGTGTTGTTCTTAAAAGGCTTTATTGACTGTATGAGGCGTGCAAATAAGGCATGCATGTGGTTGTACTCCTATCTTCCTGGTCTGAGTGTGGTGGCATATCAGCTTTAATGTAAATGATCTCACTAAAGAATCAGCTGGTTGAGTGTGGGACCTCTTAATGTCATGCATTCCTGATTAGTTACAAACTAGACAGGTTTGAGTAATTAAGATTTTCAATTTTCTTATTGGTATGTGATGGTCCTAGAAGATACAGGTGCCTCCTTTTCTCCTTCATTAAAAAGAAGCTTAAAAAAATTCATGTGGGCTCATTAGAAGTCTGGAAAGTGACATAGGTAAGAATTTACGTTTGGCTTTTTCATGTGTTTCCTTACTTAAGCATACTACTATTCAGTGATCATTCTCTTAACAGCAGTGTGCTTAGTTTTAAGCTTCAGAGTAAAGATGCTTGGCTGCAGCTTGCGTTAATTAAAAATGGTGAGTAGCCATTTTGTATATATATACTGTAAGAGCTCTTCCTGACACAATGAGGTACCTGTGAAGTGTCCTTAAGGGAAAAAGTTCTCTGCATGGGAGTATGAGGAAGAATTAAAAGTGAGATAGTCAATAATCCCCCTCTCCTCTTTTTGAAGAAGGAAGGCTTTCTGAGTAATGTTGGAGGAAGAACAAATAATCATTAGAAAGGCTTAAAGATGAGAGAATATTGGTGATAACAAGACTAATAACTCACCTCTTCAGGCTGAATCTGTACTGCAGGCGGCTTTTTATCTTGTGTAAAATATAGACAGTGGTTTCTTATTGTCACCTCTGCTTCTCTGTTCTTTTCTCCTTCCCTCTTTTCTCTTCAGAAAATTTCTTGGCGAGGCTATTGATGCAAATTTGACCTTTAAGTTTTTGACTGAACAGCTCATGTTTCAGGAAACAGTTCAGAATGTGCAAGATAATTTATTGCAGGAATTTAGTGCATTTTATCACGCTTTGAAGCTGTCAAGGCCATTTTAAAGTCTTTAATCTTACCCTATACCATAAAGGCATAGGTCCTGCTTATTGCTCATCCATGCGGGGTGTTTGTTACTGTGGCTGCTGCACACTGACATACTTACCGTGCTCGGGCTGGGGCCAGTCAGGCTGCAGGTAGGTTGGTGCCTGGATGGTGAGAACCACCCAGCAGAGAGGGGGCATGTCCATCTTGTTTGTTTTCCTTTTGAACCAAGTCGTGGCCTGCATTAGGTGGCACACCAGGCACCAGTGTTGGTAATGCTCCAGGGCTGATGCTGTGCAAGGCAGGAGGCCTCCAGCTCTGCTGCCCTCTGGTAGCTGCAGGCCTGAGCCAGCCCTGCAGTCTGCTCCATTTTCTCCCGCTGTCCCCTGTGCGTTGCATCTGTGGCTGCGTTAATATGGAGCAGCTGAAGTCACTCAGCTGGCCGTGGGCCAGCCCAGGCTGTGTGTGTAGCTTGTGTGGAGACCACTCTAATGAACAGTGGTGGTGAGTCAGAGGGAGAGGGGCAGCAACAGGGGAGGCATGTTTGGTCCTTTTGTCTTGCCTTCTTCAGCATATCAAAGTCCCCCTCCTGCGCTTGCTGTTTCCTTTCTTCTTACTAGCCTCACTTTCTGTCCCACTGGGGTAATTTTACTTTCTTTCTGGTTAGACAAACTGACGCTGTTTTGTAAGCTAATGGTCTGTCTCCATTAAGTCATTAAGTAACTGTGTTTCATTGATGAAAGTCTTGTTCACCAGACTTGGCATTTAAGGTCAGTAGACTATCTATGCAATAAAAGTGCAGGTGTGCAGGCTTGAGTGTATCATGCAAGCCACTTTTGTTTAAATCATATGTTCCTTTGCACATAGTAATTACTGGTATAATAGAAACACCAACTTGGTTCATCTTGAAAGTTTCTATATTTACCTTTCTTTTCTTTTGGAATGTTGCAGTCAAGCTTTTTTGTGAAATTATAGAAGTTACTGTCATGTGGTGAAAAAACAGGTGAAAACTGGGGGGGGGGGGGAGGAAATAC
>VXAL01014220.1:66822-95697 GCA_013399475.1 Chauna torquata | reverse complement strand
GGGAGGAGAGTAATGTCTAGGCATGGATGGGGGGGGTGTGAAGAAATCCTGGTAGGGTTTTGCTAACAATTTAGGTTCTTGTAACTATCTGAAAGCCTAGTAATTGAAAGGTAGTCTGCTACTAAGGTAACTTCTGAACTTCTGTGATACTGCAGTGACTTGTGTGTGTGTGTTTAAATTTGTGACTACTTCACTAAGGCTGTTGCAAAACTTTTTGTTTACTTCTATGTAATGCACTAGCAATATCTGACAAGTGATTCACTCCATGCTTTTAAGAAAAACTCTGGGATATGCAAAGAGAAAAGAAGGAAAGTGTGTTTTGGAGATGCATATTGTTTCTCCTAGGAAGAACAGACTTTTTATTTCCCTCATGCTGCACCTGTGTTAAAGAAACCACAGGGAGATCATGTATTATCCAAAGATACCTGGTGTTGAGAAGGATCTCCAAGTGAATAAAATTAAATCTAACCCTGTCTGCTGTCACGTTCCAGGTACTGGTATTCCCATACTGAAAATAAATGTGACTATTGCACTGTTTCGGCTTTTAGGAGTGATTGTGCTGATTTTGCTTTAAAGGAGGAACTCTTTTCCAACTACACCTTCAAATTCACCCAACAAATTACATAGCAATTACACCCATGCAAGAGGTTGTTTGTTTGTTTTAAAGTTGTAGACCTTCGTGTATGTGCTCGTCAGACTGGGGCCTGAGATATTGCATGGTTTCTGTAAATTTCTGTATTTTAGATTTGCAGTTTTTACCTTAACTGTCTTCTCTCATGTAAGGCTTGAAAAAACGTACTTTCCTTTGGCTGCATTTAACTCTCCAGTTAAAAGCGTAGGGGATTAATTTGAAAAGTATGTTCTGAGTAGTGGAATTTCATAAAGGTCGATATGAAATACACCTGAATGAGAGTCTAGTTATAAGGATCTGATAGTAATATTAAATGAGAACATCTGTAGAGAAGTGAAATAGTTTCCAGTCACTTTTTCCAATGTGACTTATTGAGACTTTCTATATGCTTAATAAAAAGGAAATACAGAGTATTAAAAGGCAAAGCAGAGGGGGAACTGGGGAGATAGCAAGGCATTTCACCTTCTGTCTGTCAAATCAGATAGCATAGAAGTGAGTGAACTCTCTTGTGGTTTTAAATGTTTTCTGTGTGCATGCTTCTCCTTGTGTGTATGTTTTTGATAATACAGAAGTTCTAGGAGTACCAGAAGTATCCCTTAGGCTTTATTACAAGTAGTGTATGTATTCTTGGCATAAATACCAACCTCATTCCTTCACCCCAATATGGATTTGTCATGACCAAAGATTTGTTTATGCTCTGCTCTTATCCATAGTTTTTAGGTGAATTATTTTTAGCTCTCAGATTATAATTTCCTGTTAAGAAAACATTTATGCAATTCCTATTGAAGCATGCTTATCCTCTCATGATCTAAGGACAAATAACGTGTGACAGGAATTGGTGCTTTCTCTTCAGGAGCTGATGCTGTCTCCTCATATTGTCTCCTTTAAATTGTTTGGTCTATAAACTTAGTTTTATTCCACATTAATAGCGTTAGAGTGTCAAGATGGATTCTGTCTTCCCTCATGCACCCTGGTGAATAAGATAGATGGGTTTCCTGGCGATTGAAGTGAGTCAATTGGCTAATACCATGATAGCTGAGAAATATCTATCCAAATGCCAGAGTTGTTAGTTTGAACTGTATGTGACCTTCTGTCATCACTGTTGATATTCAACATATAGAAAACCTCAGACCAATATGGCAGCTGGGGTTTTGCCTGGCAGTTTTGGGGGATTTCTGGAAAGCTCAGTGCTTGGTTTGTTCTTGGAGCTACTGCTGCTTTTGCTGGGCTGCTGGATGTCTGAAAATGGACCAAGTTCGTGGTAAAAGTAGTTGCTTATGACCAGAATATTGAACTTGTAGGTGTGGGCAAGACCTCTTTGAAATTTCCATGCTGCTTGTGGACCTACAGGTGATAGTAAGAATAGTCTTGCATTCAGAGGATATTTAAGGAAAATTCCTTGCATGTGACAAACAGGAAAGAGCAGTGTTTCAAACAGTTGTTTGCAAGTTTTTGCATATGCAGTGCTCCGTGAAGAGCTATCTATACTTTACTAAATTTGGACAAGTTTCTTACATTTGGTAAAACTTCTTTTTGGACAATCCACTTATGGAACTACTTGTCCCACACAGAAGGGGGGAGAGATTTTAAAAACTGAAATGGCAAAAAGGCATATTTTTCATTTTAAAAAGGGTTGGTTAATTGAGTATCATAACAAGAAATGTATTCTGTGCTTACTAAGAAGGATCCATAACTCTGTACCTGGCTTCATTTTTCACTCTTTGAACTACTCTTCATTTTGTCAAGACGAAGAACAACTGGAAAAAAGGAATACAGTGCTCTGCTCTCACTAGCTACGCTGGTAGCCTCCGCATTGAATCAGTCAGTGTAACTCTGTTTTAGTTAGGTCTTCGCTAATTTTAGAGGACAACCCCCAGAGACTGTTTCCTTCATTTGAATTCTTTGACTGTTATCATCGAGTCTAAGAAAAACAGTTGTCCTTATTAACATGAAACTGAGATTATTTTGATTCCATTCTTCAGAAAGAATTAAAATTTCTTTCTATCAGGATGCTACTGTGAAATTTTACTCTTTAAATTACTTGCATTACTTTTTAGCATTGGAGACTCAGCTGGGCTTTGAATCAAAGGCCATTTGGTTCAACTTCATCAGCTGCAGTCCATGAAACTTACTATCATTGTTTTTTTCTGAATACTTGGGACAGTGTGATCAATTTTTTTCCTGTGGCTTAGCATGCAAATAATAATGGTCTTAATGAGGGGATCATGAACTGAGACAGTTGCTAAAAGCAAATCATTTTCTTTTGTAAATGACAGTCACAGTTCCAAAGTACACCAAGAGCAGTTATAATCCGAAAGAAACACGTCAGTAACAGTTTAAAATCACAGCATCGCATCTTGATGACATCTTTGACTTTCTTTATGGAAGAAATGTCATCAGCATCTTATTGAACTTAACTTATTCACTTTTTTTTGCAAATCGGTAGAAGAAGACTTCTAAGATTCCTTTGACTCCAAGATGTAGGCCACAGCTAATTTGCAAGCTCCTTCATTTGAAGCTTCTTCATTAGAGATAATGCATAATCATGGTTAATGACAGTATTTATTATAATAGTGTATAGTCTGGAGCAGCATCAAATAGTGATTTGTTACTCAATTCTGCTGAATAATTAAGTTGTTCCAGTAATCACCCTGTCCGTCAGTGTTTCTTACAAGAACACCGTGTATTGGAGTATGTTTGTCTGCCTTTCTATACATGTACTGATGTATCTATAATTTGATCCTTTCTCCAACACGTGAAATGCCTAGATGATATAAGCTGTCATCCTGTTTCCTGACTCTTCCTTCTAGAAACAATTCAACTGCTGAATGTTCTCTGAACCATGCCAGAGAATAGGACAGTTCTTAGAAAGAGTGCAGTGGTTCTGTCTTCCAGGACCTGTAAAGTTGAGGCAACATTTTTGATTTATTTTCCTTTGCAAAATATGCTTATCTGCAAGTAAGACTAACTAGGCTTGCGCGATTCCATAATGGCAAAATGTACCATACAGAATTTAGCCACCCCTCTTACTGTACACACCCAAGCATTACTAGTGTTTTGTTCAGTTTATATCATTATCTTATGTAGATAAAATGAATTACTTTTTATAGGTATAATTTAAGTAGCATTTACACAATATGGTTTAGCTTAGGTGACCCTTAATCACTTGTGATTCAAATCCTTGCATGAGCAAATTTTACAGGAGTTATTTTATTGAAAACACAGAAATGCAACTTTTTAAATTAGAGCATGTGTTAGCACAACTGAATAATTCAGACAACTGTGCGTCATATTGAGCAATGCTGGGAGGACAGTTGATTGCAGGAAGTCTAAAAATACTTTGTGTAAGTTCATTGCCTCATGCACACTTGAAGCAGCTAGAAACTCCAATGTATGCTTGTTAATGTCCTACAGCTTGAAATTCCAGGACTTGGAACAGAAAGCCCCTATAGAAAAAGTAGTGAAGTCTTGAATTTGTGTGTGCAGACTAATGTGTTTATGCAGTCAGCTGTCTCATCTTGTGCAAAATTATTATGGTTTCTCTTTCCTCTTGTAAACATCTGGGATTGTGATAATTGTCTACATCACCTTGGGGGGAAGAGGGGAAAAAAAAAGACCTTACACTTTCAGGAAATCAATTGTTGTTCTCTTTCTCCTTTCAAAATACATCTGCAGGCCCATGTGCACCCATGCACAACTTGTGGGAGATTCTTGAACGATGAGCAAGGATTGTTTTCCTTAAGATCTTAAGAGGTGCCTCTGATCAAGCATAAATGAGAGCAAACGTTTAAAAAAAAAAAAAAACAGATGCACACAAACTATACAGAGAGCTTTCCTAAAGACTGCCTCTGAAAACTGTAGCCCAGGATGTATGTTCAGGCCGTGGTAAGGTGCGTGCCCATTTCAGTCCAGAGCGGGAGAGGGCACACAGCTGGGCCTGTGTAGGCAGGGCTTTGCACCAATGCGCGTGATGTGTTGCTGCTTGCTAATGCATCAGGTCTTTCCTGGGGCTGGTTGCTTTTCCCTCTGCTTACAGGTCTGGTTCTTCCATGATGCTTTGCACCTGGAGGAGCTGACCAATACATGTCTTGTCCTTTGTTTCGTGTGTGCACTTCAGTTCTTCCCTCTGTTCCACAAAACCCACTGTACTTTGTGAAATATTTCAAGTGTGCTTTTAATCCAGTTAAATTGAAACTGCACTGCTTTGCCTTTTGACTATAAATTTATACCGTAAAATCTTATGTAGCTCAAAGGATGTTCTAATTCATATGTTAGAGTGACTACTTGGTGGTCTTGAAACAATGTTTGAAGTCACTCTTGCCAAATGACAGTCACAATTGTACAATCGCATAACTTCTGGTGTGTGCCTACCGTATCAATGTGTGATAATGTATAACAGAAATTAGGGGGCAGGAGGCAGAGTCCAAAAAAAGATGCTATCCTTTATTTTCAGACCTGAATCAAAACTACAGAGATTGGAAGGTAGTACAGGTTGGTTATTAGCAACATCTTGGGTCTAGGGTTCATTTTGCTGGAGCTCTGCTGCCTCTGAAGACTTGTCTAGGCCAGCTTTTTATTTTGACTGTTAGTAAGACAACGCCCTGGAGCTGGTTACCCTTCAGATGGTCTGTCCCCTGATAATGATTGTTCACTGCTCTCCTGTCTGAAAGTCTGTCGGGAATAGTATCAGTGGAAGCAATCAGGCTTCCTTGTTCAGAGCTGTTCGGATACAGTGCATTTATCAGCCTATATATGAAAGTGTATCTTGTCTAGTGCTGTTCACTAAGGTTTTTCGGTATACTAGACAGGAACTGCCAGGGCAGGCTGAGATACGCCTTTTTACAGACGTGGTCTTGGCGGTGCCGTACAGCACATATGTTGAGGTTTGTGGTTCTGAACTATATCCATTGTAAATCCTGTAGGTGAGGTTTGAAAGCACGCTGGCCTAAGGAGCACCTGCAGTTTCCCAGGACAGACTCTTTTAAATATGCAGAATTACAAAAACACCCAAACAACCCCAGTCCCATACGTAATGTGGTCAAATGTCCATCTCCAGAAGCATTTTCTCATCTTTAAAGTTTTCTGTGGGTGTAATTCCAGTACAGCTTCACACTCTCTGCTTCATCATAATGGAGTCAGAAAGAAATTACTGTCAGGTGGGAAGATCTTTCTTAAAACCTTCTTTCAACATTTGTGTCTATTGCAATGCATTGGTTAGAAGTGTGGAGCAATCTGTAGGCTTTGACCAACTAGAAATGTGTCAGAAATGGCATGTTTTTATGACCCAAAATAACTTGTCGGACATGAAGTGTTGCTATGGTCATATATGCCAAGCTTGAGATAATAATTTATTGGTATGTGGCAGTAATTACAAAATTCTTTCTGAAACTGCAGTTCAGTCTGCAAACATCTATTTCCTGTGATCATGCACTGCAAATCAGTTTCTTCCTGTCTGTCTTTCTCATTTGTTGGTTACTTACATGCTTGTGCAGTTTTTGTATGCTTATAGAATATCTTGCACTAGGGCAAGTAGTTTGGGAACTAGGAGTTCAATAAAAATAAACTCAGGAATTGTGTGAATCTGTTACTTAGCTTCTATGAAAGAGATGCCTTCTTAGTTTTCTCTTAGTCTATTTCTGAATGATCTGTTGCATGCATGAGTTAATTCTTACCTACTGCTTTCCTTCTCTCATTCCAAACACTCGAGAAAAATGAGCAGAAAGGTGAATAATGGCACCTCTCTTGAATTATACAATCTTGTTCTAATTTCTAAAAATATCTTAGAAAATGTAAATGAATAGGAAGGATTGCTAAAAGGCACAGTCTGAATCTTGCCTATTTTTAGAAAGTGGTGACTTGAAAAATAAGTAATTGGAGGGGGGAAAATCCAAGCCCTGAACTTAGGTTCAATAAACCTTTCTATTTTTTTTATTTTTTCAGAGCAATGTGTTTTTCTCTTCCTTTTTGTATCCTCTGAGCACTCTTGGTGATTCACCAGTGTTTTACCTTTACGAACAAGTAGTTGAATACCTGTGTGACGCGTGGACTCAGTTTAGTCAGCAAGTAGTGTGCTCATTTGAAACTGTGCTTTTTGAATGTGAATAACAAAGATTGTGGGAAAATAATGGTAGCACTGATAAATGAATTATGGAAAGCCAATAAAGTTTGCAATCTGTTATTAGAAATGAAGTCTTGCATTGTTATGCAGCAGTGTTTCCCTAAGCTTTATGTGACTCTCCTGCCTGGGTTTTGAATTCTGTTTGTCTAAATGACGATTTTTTACAGAATGTCAAACAGAGGCATTAAGCAAACTTGGGATGCATGATGTAAAAAATTTTATAAGAACTTGATCTCCTTTTGATACATCTTCCACACTGAGAGTGCAACTCATACTTTTCTGACTTTTCATTTAATTAGTATTTTGGATCTCTATGGAAACTAACATAATAACATCAAGTATCTTATTACAGATAGACCAACCAATGAATTTCAAAGTTTTAGGTTGCCTATAGTATTATTATAGTATTGTCTTAGTTTAATCATGTTTAAGCTGGTTGTGCTTATGGGTTTTTTTGCCCTGGACATCTGTCATAAGTTGTGTGTGTGAGAAGAAGAGTGAAAATGAGGCAATTATTGGAATGTGTTTAAGGAAAATGTCCTCCCCCACGGTTAAATTCTTTTAGTAGCAACACTGAGAAATCCTGAGAAGCATTTTGGTATTTTTCAATATGAAATATGTGTAGGAGATAAGGAACATCTTGGTTTCAGAAGGTTGTTAGCAGACTTAATGAATATTGTTCAGATTTGGAAGCAATGTTAAGTTGCTGGGTGGGACAATTAAATATTTAGCTCTATTAAAGGTCCAGGAGTTTAAAAAGAGACACTTGTGCATTGCCAGTGTTCCACTTACCAATGTTGTGGTTAATGTCATGAGCTTTTTTTATGTTGAAGCATATAAAATTTTCTTATGTTTATAATAGTTTTTACAAAGAGTACATTGCTCTTTCTAGGTAGATTTCAGTGCTACACGTAGGAAAACAGAACAAAAAAGCAAAATATCTAAATGGCTAGTGGCAGAATAATAATGCTGTTTATAATGTCAATATTTGTTACTTTTAAATGGAGTAAAACATTAGGGATTTTTTTCTTACTCGTTTGAAGCTGACAGAAGTCAAACGCATTTCCCCATTCTCCTCTATCTTCTCTCCTTTTTGTCACTGCAGTTATTTTGATGGAATAGTGGAAGGAGTGATGTTGATTTGTAGCTAGTGGAGTTTTTGTTTGTTTGTTTACAAGTTTAACTGCTACGTGGGGAGAGATCAGGCTGTATAGTAGCCTGTCTACTTACCTTGCTATTTCAACTGCATTCCTCGTTGGGGGAGTATCACAGACTATTGAAAATCGTGTCATAAGGAGTAAGTATTTTATTGTTTCTAGAATGCTCTTCCTCAATCACAGAGGATTCTAAGGTCTGCCTATGCAAACTGTCCTTTGGCTTGTGCATTTGTGGAAAAAACAACACTTCAAAACAGTCAACAAAACACAATGCTTGGCAGCTGCTTGATTATATATTCACAGAATTACTGGGATTGGAAGGGACCTCTGGAGATGTAGTCCAACGCCCTGCTCAGAGCAGGGTCAGCTAGAGCAGGTTGTTCAGGGCTGTGTCCAGTTTGAGCATCTCCAAGGACAGAGCCTTCTCTGTGCAACCTGCTTCGATGTTCAGTCAGCCTCTCAATAAAAAGTTTTTTCTTGAGTTTGAAAGGAATTGCCTCTTGTCAGGCTCCATTGTCCTTGCTTCCACCCACCAGGTATTTATCACACATGGATAAGATCATTTTCTTCTCTAAGATAAACAGGCTTCTGGGGCCTTCCCTGTAAAGCTGTATTTGAGCTGGCTGGTTTCCAGCCTGCACTGATGCCTGGCTTATTCCTCCCAGGTGTGGGACTTTGCATTTCCCTTTGCTGAACTCAATGAGATTCTCCTTGTCCCATTTTTCCAGCCTGTTGAGATCCCTTTGAATGGGGACCATCTGGTGTATCAATTGCTCCTCTGTTTTGTATCATCTGTGAACTTGCTGAGGGTGTGTTCTGCCCAATCATTAGTGAAGGTACTTAACTATATTGACCCTTAGGATACACTACTAGTATTTGACCTCCAGCTGGACTTTGTGATTCTGGGCACAAGCCTGGAAGTTCAGCCACTTCACAGTTCACCTTGCTGCCCACTTGTCTAGCCCATGTTTCACTGTCATCCTCTATGAGGATGCCATGGGAGATGGTGCTGAAAACCTTCCTGAAGGCAAGATAAATAAAATTCACTGCTCATTCATTTACCAAGCCATTCATTTCATCAGGTTGATCAGACATGGTTTTTCTTTCACAAATCTGTGCTGACTACTCTCAATTACTGTTTTTTCCTTCATTTGTTTGGAAGTGGTTTCCAGGATTATTTGCTTCATCAAGGTGAGGCTGACCAATCTGTAGTTCAGTGGATCCACCTCCTTGCCCTTCTTGAAGACAGCAGTGACATGCTTTCTTCCAGTCCTCAGAAACCTCTCCTGAACACCTCAGCCTTTCAGAGACTGAGAGTGGCATTGCAAAGACATCAGCCAGCTCCTCCAGCACTCGTCGGTACATCCTGTCAGGTCCCATGGGAGTCTGTATGCCCTATTTGTGTAAATGTTCCTGAACTTCATCCTCTTCCACTGAGGGTAAGTCTCCATTGCTCTGGACTTTCACACTGGTCTAGGGGTCTGGGATTTCTGGAGGTTGATCTTGGCAGCAAAGGCTGAAGTGGAGAGGTGTTGAGTACCTTGGCCTTTGTCACTAGGTCTCCTGCCACATTCAGCAGCAGTCTAGGCTTTGGCAGCAGGAAGGAGCCTTCCTTGTTGTCCTTCATGTCCTTTGCCCGATTCTATTCTAGATGGGTTTTGCCTTTCATCATTTAATGGTTACTGCTTCCATCATAATTTCATAATGGAGCATTCTGAGAAAATATGACTTACTTTAGATCCTTGCATTAAAAATGTTGTGCTTTTTATTGTTGATCACTTCATTTGATAGTTTCTGTGGAAGCGATGAGGCCTACTTGTGTGAATCGGAGGTGTTAGGAATGGTCACTTTGATTCCTGCACCTGCTGTTGCTTCATGCGTTGAGTTGCACTCTGCATCCCCAGGTATCTCTGAGCAGCAGAACAAAGGATACTGGGTTTCTGTTTTGGCTCTTGCTTTGCACTGTTTCCCAGTTTCCCTTTTGTCTTCAAAATCTGGAATTTACCTTGATGCTGTGTTTATAAACATGTATTTAAGTGAAAATCTTGATCGCAATAACTTTCTAATTCTTGAGAAGTCAAAGGTGTTGGCTCAATGTAAAAGTAATCAAGTTTTGGTGAGAGAATCAGCATGAACAATTTTATATTCTCTTCTGAAAGGTTAGCACTATGCGTTTGGATAGCAGCATTATTTGTAATTCTTGATTTTCTTATTTGAAATGGAGAGATATTTGCCTTTGTTTGTGGCACTGATATTCTCTAAGAACTCAAAGCTGTTTAATTGCTTGTGTTGAATATGGTTATGTAAAACTAGAGGAGAAAATCTAAGATGCTTTTAACAATGATGTGTTTTATCAGGCATGTCAAATGCCACTGGGTTACCCTTTTGGAGTATGTGCTCCCTGACAAAAAGAAAAAAAAGGATTGCTCAGCAAGGGAAGAGCCCCAAGCCAAATCCTGGCTTCGTTTGGTGCAGCTGAGTGAGTTTCTGAGGCAGATAATTTAGGAAAGAAGTCTTTCGATCTTGTTATCCAGAGATTGCTGTGCTGGCTTTCCTTTTTTATGCTCACGTTTTAAATGAGTATCCTGGCAGTGGATTGAGATGCTTTTGGAAGAATTTGGGGATTTTACTTGGTCCACCAAAGTGGGCTGATAGCAACAGGATTGTAAAGGTCTAAAGCTGCTTCATGCGAGTTCTTTGGTGGTTTCTTTGTTGCTCTTGAGATTCTTGCTTTTTACAGTTGTCAAGTTTTAGGAAGTTCTTTGCATTTTCAACCTAAATAGTACAGGATTATAGCCTTGTGTACTGTCTAGTCTCCTTCATTTCACTTAATTACGTTGCCCTTACTGAAGGCGGCTTACGGCAAAAAAATACTTTAGGGAAGGTGCTTTGTAGGTTATAGAGATGTGTATTAGTCCCCAGTCAAGTCTAGATATGTCTGTAGCCTTCACAAAAGGAAATTGTATTGTTTGTGTTAATATCTCTGCTTATGCTTGTGTGTTTTTTCTTACATTGAATAAAGATGTATATAAATTCTGGTAGCACTAATATTTTCAAGTATTTTGGGGAAAAGGGAAAAGAGGTGATGCCAGTGTGATAAGGTAGCACTGTCTAATTTAAAACAGATTTTTGCCCGTGAATCTTGTACTTCTTTGGACAAGGTGCTTATTTTCTCTTGTATGAAATGCAGATGCTAGTGGGGCTTGTTCTCTTTGTCTTGCAAGCTGTGTAGTGTGGCTAGGTTTTTTTTTAAACTGCTTGAGCAACAACTGGATCACCGTCTTACCTAGAAAGACGTTAGAACTCAGGGCTATTTTTTCCCATGCAACTGAAGAACAAAATATAGGCTAAGCTTAGTTTTAATATTTAAATTTTCTCTTTAGCCTCATCTGTGAAACAGAACAAGTTTTATTTGTTCAGTTGTGATGTTACTTAGAGGTTGGATGCTTCTTGCTTTGGTAAGTGAATGGCATAAGTTACTGTACCATTTTCATACTGGTAATAGTAAAACAGTTAGTGTACTGTGCTGTATGACCTCCATTTGGTGATGACTGTGGAAGCTTGCATTTGAGAAAACCTAGCTACTGATAATGTTCTATCAAGCTTAATAAACTTCACATCGGAAAATCTGTGAACATATAAACTTATATCTGAACTTCATGTTCTCTGTACAGGAACTGTTGTGCTTTGCTACGATTGAGCGTAGAATATATGTAAAATTTCAAAATGGACCATAGTTCATAACCTGTTGGATATAAATGACATTAATTTTATGATTTGAGCTACCAGTGTTTTCTGTTCTTTAAAGGCAAAACCTAGCTCACAATTTTTTAAGCCTGTGAGTTTTGCTATAATGAGGTACGAACTCTTCACAGTTCTGGTTTCTGTGCATGGCAGTCATCTAGTTCTAGGAGTGATATCAGAGTAAGCTGATTAGCATGATTGATACTGCATGTCAGGGCACTGGCGTAATGGGCTACCATTGAGACTGCTTTGTGAAACCACACACAGATGAGGTAATCTCATTAGATGATTAAAACCTTCATTGAGTCTGCAAGATTGCAGAGCTTTCAGTTGTATTGCAGTTGCGAACTGATGCTAGTGTAGTGCTCTCCTCGAGCGATGCTGAGATGGAGATGTTGCTGGGTTTTTCTCCTGGAGAAAAGTCGCTGCAGCCTGGATAAAAAGCCAATGCGAGATGTTCCATCTGGCTGTGTTTTAAAGTAAGATTCTGGATAATGGAATTATTTTCTTTTATAGTCAGCATCTCTCTTGTGTTAGCTCACTTTTGTCGTGCTTTGTTGTTCTTCAGGAAATTTCGTAGCATTTGTGTTAAAATGATATGTTTCTGCTTTATGTAGCTTCCTATGCCCCTACAGCAAGGGTGGATATTTAGGGTTATGTTGCTGGCAGCAGCAGTTCTGTTTTCATAAAGTAGCTGGCTTTTTTTGTTTTGTGTTTTCCCTGAAGGTTGGCTTTGCCTTGGCCCAGGATGAGGTCGACTGTAAATGGCACTCCTTGTCCTCTTCTTTGTCCTGTTTACAAATAGTGTGGCAGGTAGCACATGCACATGCTAGAAGAGGTGGTACACAGAAATCCTGTTTGACTTTGTCATATGCTACATGTTAAGGAGCTCATTGAAAGACATGGAATTTCAAGTCAAAAGTAGTATGTTTGATTGGTCATATACTTAAGCTCTGTTTTTTCTAGCAAGCTAAATTGAAAAACAAATGTTTCTAATTCTGGGACTCCAGTGCTACAGTATTTATAATGCAGGTGTTACTAGAACAGCATTTAGGAAGGACAGACTACTCCTCTGGCACTAGCAATAACTACTCTAGCTGTATAGCTGAATTATTCTGTATTAAAGATTGGCCTGGTAATCTGCTTGGAGGTGGGAAACATTTCTGAATTGCATTGCATGTTGCGAGCAGTTGGTCCGTTCTGTTGCTTAGAGAAAATCCTGTATGACACTAATAAGCATGTATGTACATCCAGTGAGACAAAAACAGGCGCAGATATTCTATTACGGCAAGGGAACTCCTGTGTTGTAATCTCTTCTGAACTCCTTTTTCAAATGTGGTCTATTTATTCAGCAATCCAAGGGACTGATCTGTGTCTAAGTTATTGAAGATACGGTGTCAAAAAAAAAAAACCTCACTAAAATCCCACGAGAACCTGTTCCAGCATGTCAAAAAGTGGGAAATATGCACACTGTGACAAGAGTTTTTTTACATGCATTTAACAGAATACAAAAATACAAATTTGTACAAGCTATTGAGGGGTTATAGACAACGATATGCTGTGACCTATGATCAGTACAATAGGTACACACATCAAGTTTTCAGGTTTAATTTTCCTAGTTTAGTAAAAAAAAAAAAAGGCATAACTTGATGGTATAAGATCATCTTATATTGATTTTAAAATTCAAGGTCATGCTGGATATTAGTGTATGCGAATAAGAGGCAGGCCAATAGTTTGTGTAAAATCAAGTCGTTTCATCAAATATTAAATTCCTAAGAACACAAACGAACCAGTGAGTATTACAAATTTTGTTTATTCAGTCTTACCTTAAAGGTTTGTGAGATATTTAAAGAATATTTTTGTATAATTAAGTATATCTTTCTATATGGTAGACTGAAATGAATTATTTGACAGTTTCAATATCTCTTATATACAGGTATGGAAACCTATGGAAACCTTTTCCCTTTCATCTTTAACTTGCTCTGTAAATGTACTGGCTGAGTTGAAGTATCTCAAGATCTCTCATTCAGAGACCTTGGTCAAGTCTTGACGTTGCTTGAGATGCTGGAGGGTACTCAGTTAATGGAACTTCTTTGTATCTGCTTTTTACTTAATGTGCAAAGCAAGCTTCGTGCACAGCTGCATTTTGTCTGCAAAGGATCTGTTCCTCTGAATAGAATTTAAAATTACAGAGTATTTCCAGTGAAATGAGGCAACTGTTTTGATTATGAAAATAGAAACCTCCTTTGTTGGTATGAGTGCAAACCAGCTTACTCTTTCCAGAGTGTCTCTCTTGAACAGAAGAGAGCAAATCATAAATGAGAATTGTCACAAGATCCTTTTCAATGGGGAATGCTTAGTGCCTTCATTTCTCCTGTCTGCATATTGTGTCCACTGGAGCTGCCTTATGAAATGAATTTGCAGGAATGTTATTGTTGGAATAGTTAAGTGACTCCAGGTTCACTGAGGCAGAGTATAACCTAGGGAGATTAATCCAGGAGTTGTGTTCGTTACTCTGTCATTCTTAGTTAAATGTTGGAACTTTTTTTCCTCATTACATAGGCTGGTTGTAATATTAGGGGAATCCATAGTTTGTGTTGGTTCATATGTACTTGCTTTCAGCTCTATATGTACCCTGAGTGCCCTGTTAAACAACTGCAAACAGCCCGTCTTAAAACTTATGCTTTGATTGAAGTGGGGGAAAAAATCTTTTTAAATGTCTCTTAGATATCTTTTCTTTTAATGTCGTTTCTCAGAGAAGCGTAGTTTAGAAAGGGGAATTAGGACTAGGTGCCAGAGGAGTTGCAGAAGAGTGGGATAAAGGCTGAGCCCTTATCCATAGAGACTAAGTGGGAGATCTGGACTGCACAAATTATTTTTGTCCGTATTCTTAGTTCATAAAGAGAAAAACAAACAACAACAAAAAAAACCACAGATTTTTCTGTACCAAGTAAAATTTTGCTGATGGTAATTTGTGTTTTGAGCACTAATTTAACTTTCATTTTAAGAAATTTATACTTCCAATGTTTCTTTTGCCTTGAGTTCAGCATGCTGATTGAAATTGCTTGGTGTGTAACTCCGTATGAAATATTCAGAAATTATTTTGCTGCATATGAACTATTGAGCCTTTCTTTTTTTTAAGAAACATTCTAAACTTCTTAAAATAGTGATCACAAAATATTTTGCTCCACTGTTGTTGTACTGTTTTCTTCCTTCCCGCCCCCCTGCTCCCTTGCCATAACAACATGGTGTGTGATCCCAAGAAGCAGCTAATGTTCTGCCTCTTAACTGTTTCTTTTGTACGGCGTTTGTTTGAGCTAGCTGGACTGCTTCCAGAAGTGCATGAGTGTGTTTATACATCTAGCCTAACAATAGTATCATAACACCAATTTGTTTAACCTGGGCTGGAAATAACAATCTAAATGTTGTGAATCAATGAGAAGGCAGTTGTTTGTGTATGCTCCTCTACTGTGTCAGCTCATTTGTATTATCTGATAAAATCTTTGAAACTTCTCTTACCTTCTGTGGGAAATGTATCAGTTCTGTGAGTGTGATGTGATCTCTCTCTTAAAAGCTTAAGGAAGCTCAGCTATAGCTTTTCCTTCAAGCAGTATCACGTCATCAGCTTGCTCAGGCAGAAGATGTTTAATTTGTATGTCCAGTTCAAGTACACATTACTGCAGAAAATCATCTATCCCCAACGCTTTGGAAAGGGCATACTATAATAAACGGTTTGCCTAAGTTATTTTTATTACAGCATTTGAGCAGAGTTGTAAGGGGGTAGAAAGCACGTGGTTAATAGTGGTTATGCTTATTTACTGCTCAGAAAGCAGCTGATTGATTGGCATATTTTGCTTAAGGTGCCAGGACTTCGGTATAAATGCTTTTTATTGTTACTTTGATTCAGTGACTTTGATTGCCAAATTTTTTTCTCTGGATTTGAGCAATCTGGACAGTGTTCAGCAGCTGCTGATGTGAGGAGTCCTGGCAGTATTTAGACTCTTAACGTGCCGTGGGGCCTCACGTTTTAAAGTTTATGAAAAAAATAGCAGTGCACTATTTTTGAACCAAAATGAAGTGATAAAGCAAGAATGTTTAAATCTTGGTATCGTCTCATCCTCAGTCTTCTGATCTTCACTGTGTAGTAATTTAATTGAGCAAAATGTGAGCTGACTTGCCTCATCTGCTCAAGTCTGTCATATTTTTTTATGATAAATTCTATAATCGAGAGTAAGAATCGGTATTCCTGCGACCCTAAAATGTTAGCATGTTCTCAAAAGTGAGAGTGTATTTGTTTCCGTATTATTCGGTCTTTGGCCTCCCTACTTATCAAGAAAAATGAGTGCTCTCAAATTATGTAGTAGCTTTGGTGAAGTGGCACCTGTCTAATAGAGAACTGACTGCAGCAGTACAATAATGTGACGTTTGTAGGTGCCTTGTCTTCGCAGTTGGTGACAGTGAAGATATAATCATTCTGCATCAGCAGCTTCTATAATTACGGCTTGGCGTTGTTGTTGGTGGTCTTACCAGTTCTTCTGTCACGATTCATGTAGTGAATAAACAGCTTCAGCTCTGCAGCTTTCTAGAAGGAGGAGGCTTGTGACAGAGGCAGAACTAATGTGTTCAAATGTGAAGGTCAGCTGAGTATTGCTTAGAGTAGCTGTTTAAATTTTTTTCAGTATTTTTGTTAGCCTTTAAGTCTGGGAGGGAGGGTAGATGATTGTACAAGTATGGGAGCCATTTGCTTGGAGACTTCAGTAAATGCCTTAAATCTGCTTAGCACTGAGGGTAAATGACAGCTTAGAAAACCTGTGTGAGACCTAATGTTGGATGTGAAGGAAAAGTGCCCTGCCCTGCCACATCTCACCCATTTGAAACAGAGCACTGTGGTCTCTCCCGTGTTGGGACCTCCAGCAGTGCTGTTATCTTGGTGAGCAGGAGGGAGGCCCCGGAGGAGTGATGTGCAGGGGGCTCACTGCAGGGTCCCGTGCTCTGAGGAACCTTGCAAGAACTGGGCCTGATTAGCAGCATCCCTTTCACCCAGCTGCACCCGATGGACAGCTGGATCCTTGTCATACAGCCTAACATACATGGCACCAGTAGTTCCTGGGGGAAAATGGCTTTGGAAGCCCCTGTAAGTATGGGAAAATGAGAAGCTTCCTTTGTTTGAAGTTTGATATGTTGNTCATATAAATGATGTTGTGATATCTTAAGAGCTGGAAGATTTTATACAAGATTTTAAATCTTGTTTCTGATTTCACACCTCTTGCTGTTGCCCCAGAGCACTTCCCGTCTGAAAGAATTAAGTAATGTTCATTTTTAAAACCAGAATAAACTTTTTTCAAAGTCATCGTAATACAGATACTGGGGAAAAAACAAAATTCATAGAAATCTGGCAATCATTAGTACTCATAATTCCAGAATGAAAAGAGTTAAGTTAAGAGTTCAAACAAAGTACCTGCTGAGGTAGTTTGTTTTGTCCATTTGAGGTTACCAGCAATTAAAAATATTTTCGGACTGGTGCATGTGTACCTTATAGTTCTGTTAGATGACAAATAAAATTTAGAAAAACATGTTTTCCCCTTTCCGCGGTTACATTGTTCGTGTGCTGGCAGTAGTAAGAGCTTCCAGTCAGTAAACAAAGTAGATGTCGTTTAGATGTATAGAGAGCTGATTAGTTAAGTAACAGGGCATCCAGTTTTAGAGTTCCTTTGCTGCCTGTAAGTTAAAAATTAAACAATTTTTATAGTAAGTGAAACTCTTACAAAAAGGTGTAAAAAGCAGTTGGATAATGCAGTGCTCGCTTTTCATGTCAAAGAGCAAAGCTGAAAAATGTTAAGTACTTTGCAAACAAGATGAAGTAAAGGGACTGTAACACTTGAATCTGCTCAAAACTTAAAAAGAAATACTAAAAATAAAAATCTGAGATTTAATTTCTCATAGCAGTGTTGGTGGTTTAATGATTATTTTTTCATTTTATCTATTTTTAATGTTTTTCTTTATTTTGTGATGTGATCTGATACAAATTGAGAAATGAACAGTCTTACTGTACTGAGCAAACAGCAGGCTAATTGTTCACTCTATCTAGTGCACAGAGGAGGAGGGGAATGAAGTTTGTGATGAGATCAGAAATTCTATGCAATTTTTATTGCCTTAGCAGTTATTCATCAGCAGGATGCTGCTGTTAAAAAGAACAACAGAAAATCTCCAGAAGGATAGATGCTTATAATAAAAATCTTCTTAGAACTTAGATGGGGAGATGAATGATGATATTAAAAATGTCTTGAGTTTCTGGGCATTTTCTAGATTACAAAGGTGATCTTAAAGTGCATTTTGCCTTATCTTTTTGTATCCTAAGAAATGCCTGGCATAAGAATTGCATTTTCTGTGCATTTAATGTTGAAAAGATGGCATTTGAATTGTTTATCCTTAGATGATACCAGAGATGTTTGTATTCATGTACTCTGCAGATGCACAAAGTATGATTTTTTTTTCATATTGTACTTGGATGAAGCCTTAGATGTCTGATACTTTTTAACTGAGCAAAGTGTGAAACACTGGCTGTTTGGTAAAAGTAAATGCCCTTTGTTAGGTGGTGCGATGTCAGGAGCTGTTCAGCTGGGAGCTCAGCCCTTGCAGCAGAGAGCCCTGCTGCAGCACAGCTGTGGTGGCTGGCCTTTGAAATCAGAGCTGAGGAACAAGTTTCTTCTTTCATGATACAGCTACATAAAGATATTCTTCTTTTTCTGTATTTGCTTACTTTTTGTCATATGATGCTTACAGCAAAAGACTATTAGTCGACATGACCACAGCGGTGCAGTCAGATTTCTCACACCAGTTGTCAAAGGAATTGCTTTGTTTTTAGAGAAAACAACATAAAGCTTCCTGTCTTTCCACTTACTTAAACTAAGCATACAGGCTTAATTCAAGGTGAGTCCAGGAAGAAGTATGATTTTATCTTCCACCTTCTAGTTCACTTTTTTCCTCTCAAATACGCTTACCTCCTTAGTATTTTTTGAAATGAAGTCTGTGGACCCTGGAGGTTGGCCATTAATTTTAGGCCATTGTGTGAATGCTAACTACTTAAAAATAGTCATGGAGCCAACCTTGCTTCCTCTCAGGGTTTATCAGTTGGAAGCATCTTCTTTTTATCCTATGTGTAAGCAAAGACCTCTCTGGATTGATGATTTGATCTGTATAATGGAAAATCTAGGCAGGATATCCTTTCTCTGTTATTCCTTGGTGTGATGGCATCAGGGTCTGTCTTAAAATGGGGGAAGGGAAAAGGAGGATCCTATTAACAGGCAAAGTGGTTTCAAGGGACTCTTAAACGGCGAACTTGCAGAGAACCTCACATTTACTCTCCTTGTTGAACCATTTGTGCTTTGAGCTATGATTACAATGTGTGGCTTCTGGTGCTGTGCTGAAAAGCTTGCTCGTGTGCAGTACAGGCATCTTGTATTTGGAAGTTGTTGTGGATATTGTGCTGAAATATATCATGAGGAGCTTCTCTGTAGTTATTTTGAGTGCTTGCAGACCTTAATGAAATACTGCATTGACTGGCTAGATCCAGTCTTACACTGCAGAAAGGCAGTGCCTGAGCTTCCCCTGCCAAGGACAGAGTATTTCTTGTGTAATTCTATGCCTCTAAAACCATGCAGTGCCTGATGTATGGTAGAGGTGCAGTGAATGCATGATCAAGTGTGTCCCTGGGGTAGCAAGCACGCTCAGAATTCTGTTGGAATATTATGACCTTGTGTTTTGGCATACTTGTAACTATTTCACAGTAATACCCCTATCCTGAAATTTTGCTTAGCACTTCCATGCCAGAGGATATTATCAGCTTTTGTGATAGTGGAAGAACCTTTGATCTAGTATTCCTATGCTCAACACGAGGAGGCTGTATATAAATGACGCTGATTATTTTTTTTTCTCCTTGCTTCCATCTCTAAGAGACACAGTAAAAGCTCTCGGAGAGAGAGGTGAATCCTGTTCTGAGTTGGCTCATTCTGCTCTTATCTTGGTGACCTGTGTGTGTTGTGGTGTAACCGCAAAGGAGGAACCTGAAGCCTTTTGGGAGGGATGACAAAGACAGGACGTGATTGTGGGTTTGCAAAACAGTAATCGACTAGTACTTAAAATGCAAGACAAATGTTAAAACCAATGAAAAGAAATGCTTTAATTGCCTGTCTGGACTTCGGAATCTATAACCCTGGAGTGTTCATGCCAAGATGTTAGTAAAATTTAAAGCACATGACTTTTATGTTGGTAATGAAAGTATCTATGGGGCCATTGCATGGGCTTTTTTTATGAGGAGAGGATAAAGATCTTTCCTTCTATACCACAAAGTGCTCTTTGACTACTTAAAATTAGGAAGGTCTTTCTCATTAGCAAACTGTTCTGTGACTTTTGATCATAAGACTTTATTAAAACTTCTAACTGCAGTGTTTAAATGGACTGCTTACATTTCATACTAGAATGTAATATTCTAAAAGTATGATAAATGACGCTGATTATGAGCATTTAGATCAATAATAGGTATAATTTGAAAAAAAAAACCAATGTTTTAAGAAACTTCTGCTTTTCACTGCTTATACTGTTGGAAAATTAAGTTGATTTTATGATAGCCTGATGTCTGACTTTGTTGCAGAATCTGGGCATATGCAAGAATTTGTACCTCTGTACACTGAGTAACGTTTCACTGTTTTTAGCCTAGTTCAGCCTCAAATCTCTAACATGTCGTAAGTCTAAGTAGATTACATGCTTTTTAAGCAATGGTTCAAAAACCAAAGCAAGGGAAGGTTTTCAAATCTTAAACCCACCCCTCATGTATTAAATCATTCTAAATCTTACAATTGCTGTTATTTTCAGGCCATTGTGTCTACTTCCTGTTGGTCAAAGGTTATGAGGATAGGGTGGTGTAAAGTGAGATGGAAAGCCGACAGGAAAAAGAAAACTTTGCTTATTTTGGGGTAGACACAACTACAGAAATGGCCAGGACATTGCTTAAGTTTTCTGAAGACTTAAAGAGGTAAACTAGAAAAAGCTGTTCTTGTTGTGTATTTTTCTGCTTTTTAATTGATGCCTACAGAAAACGAATTAGATTAAGTAAACAGGGTCTTTGTTAAAGAATGTCACCTTTCTGCTTGAAATATGCCTTTTTCTTTTTTCCCAAAAAGAGGTTTAGCTTTTGTTTTGCTTTAGTAGTAGATTTGGTAAGCTTTCTGAAGCACCATCCTAAACCTCTACCTATTTGTTCATTTGTATTGCTCACTTGTTTTTAAAAAAAAAAAAAAAGGAAGTTTTATGCCACAAAGTGCAAGTAGGAGTTCTGGGATGCATTGCTTCAGTACATTACATGCGTATGTGGGCATACGTAGGTGTGTTAATACAGTCCTCTAAAACACTTAGCTTATCTTAATATTTGTATCATTATTCAAGAAGCATATGTTATTTCTTGGCTGTTAAAGCAGTGGTATGAGTCCTTCAGTTTTGTCAACACGCAGGCTTGTAGCGAGTTGTTCAGAGCAGATGCCGAGTTGTTCAGAGCAGATGCCGGCTGACTGGGGCTTGGCGTGCTGGTGCTCAGGTTCCTCTGGCAGGGCACTTCAGCTTTTGTGGTGAGCAATTGTGGCAAAGTGATTCTAAGGATTTGGTTTCAGAACAAATCTGGATTCATAAGCTAGCTCTGGGGTGGGAAGAAAAAAGATAAATTAATTGGTTGTGGTGGTTAAATTCTACAAAACTGTTGATCTAATAATATATTATGTGATGGTACTGTTATAATTTAGGAAACAATAAAAAAAAACATTTTTACAGGAGTTGATGAGAGTGAATAGTTTTTTGTAAACTACTCAGAGCTGTTATACTGAAGCATTTTAATTTCCAAATATGCTGGTATATAGTTAAGTTTGCTATTTGTATGCAATGTAGCTGTTTAAAAAGTTCTTAACCCTTTTGTAACTAGTAGTGAATTATTTGAGCCTAAAATCAAGTATATCGTTTGCAGTCTTGGAAAAACAGTATTTTTGCTAGAGTAGAAACTCAGTTTGGTTAGCATAGCAAAAGCAATTTATATATAATAATGTATTGGAAATTTTGATTGTGCTTATTTTTTTTAGAAATCATTTTTTTCTTCAGGTCAGTTTTGAAAATACTCTGAGCATAGTTGCTAAGTGTTTTCAGTGATTAAGGGTGGACTTTACTTTTTAGTTTTCTTAGCAGCTCTTTTTCCATGTCAGCCGACTTGGCTCGTGCACATTGCAGACCTGATGATTTGTAGTGGGAAGACTAATAATTCTGCTCCTAAAATAATGTAAACAACACTGAGCATGCCCTTCCTATTTCTTCCACTTCCCTGGATTAAGGAATTCCTTGCAACATGTTACAGTGTTTAAAGCATAGCATGTTTACTCTCCATGTAATACCTTGGCAGAACAATAGCTTTCCTTTGGCTTTCCCTTTACTATGCCCAAAGTCGCTCAAGAAAGTATCAGCCCTTTCATTGCTGCAATAGTGGCTGACTCATTTACAGAAGAGGCTCCTGCTTTAGTCTGCAGATGCCTGACTTGCAAAAATGTCAGCTAGTGTACAGTCTTGCTCTCACAAGGAATGGATAAAGATGGAGTGTCAACATGTCCTAGGTTTGATTTCTAAAGATTATTTAAATAGTCTGGAGTTTCCTTTGGAGACTTTTCCATGTGTGTTAATGGATGCCTAGCAGCTTCTTTCAGTATGCAAGCAACTAGTAGCTTAGACCACACTAGTTAGATGAGGGGGTAATTTGTAGAAATTACGGGGTAACTTTGCACTGTCCTCACATCCACCTTAATTCATCATCCCCTGTTGAATTTGGAGAAACTGCCACTTCTGTAGCTCAAATCCCCTTTCTATTAGTGGAGTACAAAACACAGCATTTAAGCCTATGAATATTTTGTATGAGATGACATGCAGAATGCCTGGCCTGTGTTGTCATCTGTAAAATTTGCTGTTTTGTATGCAGCATGAGCACACTTGAGTGATTCAAACATGAAACAGTGAAGTATGTGTTGTATGTTTGTTTGTTGCAACTTCAGTGTCCTTTTAAGGATCTAAAATAGTGTCCACAGTTCTAATATCTTGCTTTTCCTTATATACAAGGCTTTCACAGATTATGAGGATAGATATCTACACAGGCAAGTAAGGGGGGGGGGGGTGGACTGAATCTGTACAAAACACTTAAAAAAAAAAAAGCACTAGGGCTAGTGAAATGGAAGATTGGTGATTTTTTACACGTTGTTACAAATACCGCTTCAAAATGACTGCCCTGCTAGGAAATAAAAAATGACTAGACAATAATAAATGGTGGAATATTTCATCCCCTGCCACTGGTGGGAAAGCAGCTGTTGATATCAGTGGAGTGTAGTCTTGACCTTTCAGCTCTAGATTAATTGCATCTTTATAAATCCTAATTTTTTTGGTTTTCTGTGCATTGCTGTCATGCAATTTGTCACAATGTGCGCTCCTGAGCTCAGGACAGTGGAACTTGAGTTGAACACAGGGGAGCTTGCTTCTTGTCTGGGTTGTCTTGTGCAGGGAGTCTTGTCAGCAATGTAGTAATCGTTGTAATAAGAAATGTACAGTCATTTAAAAAACCAACAAAAAAACCTACCCTGAATGTGTTGCTTTCTTACCTTAAGACTAGGGGGGAAGCAACTTTTAGTTAAGAGCTGATGAAAGGACTGAAGCAACTTGACGGGAGAAAAAAAAAAAAAAAACCACCAACCACACCATCTTTAATGAATACACAGAAACACAACTTTTTACATAAATTGATCTAACGCAAAGGCAAATTGTAATTGGATGATTGCTTGTAAGTGCTATTGCAGAGGCTGATCTTTAGGAGGAATCTGAGGAAGGAGATGTTGTTCCCTTATTAATTCATGGAGCCTTCAGAAGTTAAAAAAATAAGAGTTGGGAGAGGAGGAAAAATGTGTCAAATCTGATATCAGCCGTAGAATAAAGCAATAGGAGGTGACTTGCAGATGGAGGGAGTCAAGTGCATTGACTTCCTTAAGAAGAAAAAGCCTAGGAATAGGAAGTGTCTCAAAACTGCAATGAANAAAAAAAAAAAACCACCAACCACACCATCTTTAATGAATACACAGAAACACAACTTTTTACATAAATTGATCTAACGCAAAGGCAAATTGTAATTGGATGATTGCTTGTAAGTGCTATTGCAGAGGCTGATCNGGTCAATACTTCACAAAAGAAAGATGTGATCAGCATGAGAGAAGGGAGATTGTTACACCTGGTAATGTTACTTTGGAGGGAAAAAAAATATATATATTATATACCTATATATAGTATATAGGTATGGAAAGGCAAGAGAGGAGGATGATCAGAATGTACTTGTGATCAGAGAGGAAAAGATGGAACTTGGGAGACTTTCTGAGAACAAGGGCAGCGAGCCAAAGGTTCTGTGCAGCTGTGTGGGTTTGGGACCTGCAACAGATACTTCTCTGTATGCCACAATAAGTGTTAACGTTTTCATTGCTGACAAAATAGTGAAAGGAGATGGCGAAGGTAACTTCTGTCACAGGGAATGTGTTGCTGGCAAGACTGTTAGAGAGTTGTGTGTTAGCCATGCAGGGTGCGTGGTGTGAAGCAGAATCAAGTGAAAAAGTAAGTTTGCAAGAGATAAGAAACAACAGAATATTTGTAGGTGCAAGGGGTGGGTAAGATGATGTAGGAAGCTGGAAGGATGGTTTGGTCACTGGTCCTAGGTTGGAAACATGAGGGCCCAGTTCCTGGCTCCACTAGAGATCTGCTTTATTGCATTATCTTGATTGAGTCAGTTCTGCTGTGGTGAAGATGCGATGATAATTCTCTGATGTGCAGGAGTATTGCAGAGAAGCTGGTGCTTGCCATTACAGAACTTCTGACATAGTGTGGAAAAGTAAGTATTGAAGTGACTGATGCTACCGGCCATGATAAGGATGAGTGTAATGTGGATAAGATGATACAGACCTGGCTGTATAACTGTGCTGGGAATGGACACAAAGCTTTAAATAAAAGTGAAAACCCGCATGCAAAATGGTGAAGGATTATGAAAATATTCAATTAGTTTTAGATCAACAAAGCAGCAGTTAGTGCTAAAATTGTCTGACTTGTATTTTGTCCTGTTTTTGATGCTTTAATTAGCTATGTAATGCTGGGAGACTAGTTAGTTCACATGCTGAAACATCATTTATGAAACAGTGCTCACAGCAAATCTGTGTGGAAGTATTGTTCTGCTGTATTTGCAGTGTTTTCTTTGTTTATTTAACAAGCTAAAGTTAGAATCGACAGCACAAGACTAGAAAATGGTGACAATAGTTTGAAAACAGGAAATTTTGGCCTTGTGTGTATTCGGAACAGATGATCAGGATGATGGCCAGGAGAGTGGAAACTTCCACTGAGACTGTTTTTTCCTTATTTTGCTCAGTGAGAAAAGATGGTGCTTCCTGGAAAAACAAGTCTTAAGTATTTAAAGAAAGTCGTAATGTATCCAGTATTTTCCTCATATCACGTTTGTTTGTTCTGCAGCCATCTGTTTACACTTCTTAGTGTTTAGTGCTACTAAAAGTAGAACATTTGGACTGTTATGAAATCTTGGAAATGAAGTTTCTGCTGTTAGAATTAAGATACTAAACATGCTTTATTTTGTGCTGAGTTTATTCATTGTTTTATTTTTATCTTTTTAAAAGGCATTTTTTCAGGAAGAGTGTGGCAGCTACCAGTAGGTGTTATGGCAGTGGTTTTCAGAAGTGACTAGTAATTCTGTGTTCTTCAGTTATGGCGCTTAATAGTACAGCCTTTTATAAAAGTTGTCCTAAAAATGCTTTCTGAGAAAGACCCCTTAATGTATTTCCATGGAGGAGTATGGAAGTGCTAATTTCTCAGGGAAAACTTCAGCCAAACCTTTTAATTTCACCATTCAAGATTTCTGCAAGCCTGAAGAGTAGCAAGTGGAAAAAGTAAAAGTTGTGTACTTTAAGTAACACTACTTAACGTCACCTGGTTTAGCAACTTCCCGGCAGTCCTCCCAGGTATGTGCCTTGTGGTAAGGAAGCTCACTGGTGACAGTTGTCACTGCCCTGTGCACAACACAAACAGGACCTAAAAAGAAGTGTAGTGTGAGGGAACACTGTGGTACTTCATTCGGGCTTCTGAAGGTCTAACACATGAATCAGTGAAGCAGCATCAGAGGTGTTTCGCTCCCGCAATGAATGGAACACGCGGGAACTAGAAATGGGGAGGTGAAGAGGGGAAGAAATATTCAGCTCGTCCTGTTTGCCGTCCTTATTCCTGTTTGTCAAAGGCATGCAGCTATTTCCCTGTTTAACCTTTGCACTGGAAAAAAGGTAAAGGGAGAGAGATGGATGAAATAGATGGAGCAAAAGCATAAAGAAAAGAAAACCTTGATCCCAGCAGATGAGTCAAACGACCTCAACTGTAGGCTCAGGGCTAAAACAAAAGTCCAAAGGAGTGTTCTGAAGTGACCTTGGGCTGTCTGCCCCCCTCCCTTACTGCTCTCTGGTTCGACTCTGCATGTTTTCTCCTTACTGTAGAAGTTCTTTTGGAGCAAGGAAATGTTTTACCATGTGTTTGTAAAACACTAAGTGTTCTTTTGGATCCATCCCTCTGCCCCTGGGTGAGTTGCTTCTTTTTTCCAAGCCTTAGTTTACTTCTCTGGAAAAGAAAAATGGCAAATACTGCCCTTTTAAAGTACTTTGTGGAATACTGAGATNTGAGGAATGCAAGTGATACCCTGAGTTAGCCAGTGCTCAACAGTTCTGGAGGTTTTTTTTGAATGGGTTCTACCTGAGAAAAAAAAACAGGTGGTAATTGTGCTAGAGGGGGAAAAAGCAACTTTCAATGATGTGAGGATTTGGGGTAATAATACTTAGCAAGCCAAACAAGGACAATCGACCAGTTTGTCAGGAAGTGAAGTTACTTGACCACATGAGAACAAATGCTGTTAAAAAAAGGTTGGCCAGAAAAAGTTGTCTTTGATTTATTTAGCAGTTTTAAGCTTTTAAACACTTCATTTAACTGTTTTGGCCTCTTGAGCAACAGCTTGAGGGGATTTAAATGGCACATTAAATCCTTTTTAAAATAAAAAGGTAAATGATCTATTCTTTCCGGCCCCTTCCTCCTTCCTTTCCCTCTTCACTTACACGTGCATCCACTATTTCCTACATCTTTGAAGTAGAGCCAGCAGCTGAATGAGGTATGTTTCAAATGCATATGACAAGAAAAGAAGTAAATAAATCCATAAATATAAAGATTTAAGGGAAGTATAGCTAAAGTGTGGTTGACGTCTTCAACAGATACACCTTGTGTAAGGAGATTCAATTGTATCGCGTGCAATCTTAGCTACAAGCTTTCAAAAAGAAAAAAGCAAACCCAAAAACAAAACAAAACCCACCACTACGCTAAACAATGGTTTCTGCCGGTATCTTAGCTGATTCACTCTTCTAAATCAGCAGTTTACATATACACGAGTGGGAAAAACTAATCGGAAGACTTTATTATTTCTGTTTTCTAATGTGTTCAAAATGCTGTGTGAAAAATACTAAATTCCACTATTACTTTGATCATTTGATGCTCTGTGGGTGAGCAGCTTGTCACATTTTAGACTACTTCAAAAACAAGCAAACAAGCTTGTTTCTATAGTTATGATGGTCTCATGATACGATGGTCTCGTGGTATAAACAGGACAATGTTTGGCAGGAATGGTGATGTCCTATGTTAGACCAGCTGATATGCTTTGCAGCTCTACGAGAAAACAAGCTGAGAGGTTCACAAGTCCTTTCTTAGTCTGAAACAAAAGCAGCAAACCTCGTTTTGCCATAAATTATTTTAGAAGCCTCTGTAGGCTTCTGGTGAGCTTGATTCCCGTGACATTTACCATTTTAAAAGCAACAGTTTTACTTCTGAATTAGGGATTTGATCTGTGTGCAGTGTTTTGTAGCTAGCAGTTATAAAATTATAAGATATATGCTTATACTTAATAACATTTTCATATATGTATGTATCTATCACTATAAATAAATAACCTTTCCTCTATCAGACACTGGCTTTCTGTGCTAAAAGTCAACTGGATTAAGCTTGAGAAGTTAAAAATATATTCAGTAGGTGATGGGATTTAAAGATTTTATCCCAATACCAATATTGTTTATTTCTGGAAAGATATTTGAGCAGATAGTGTATGGTTGGTAATCATAAATGACATGACAGATAGTACTTATAATATTCCTGTGGTTTAAACCATTTGCTTCTTTTCATGATTAAGAGAAATAACTGTATGCAAAACTTTCAAACAAGAATGCTAAAAGGAGTTTAAAAAATTTACAAAAATACGTATTCGCACACATGCGTGCTTTTAGAGAATTCTTTTTGGAAAGCAGTTACTGAAGAAGCTCTCATTACGTATATAGCACAGGATTTTGTACTTCAGCGAGGCAGTGTACAGCTTTCGTTACGACGACAAATACTGAAATGTTAAAAATAGACCAAGCTTTAAGAATCCCAGATATTTTCAAATAACAAAGAGTGATTTATGTGGGCTCATTTTGCACTTTGACAAAATATAGAGGCGCTTTTGTACTATGATTAGCAAGGGTGCTGATGTCAGTTCTCTTGTCTAGCTTTAAGCTTTATTCTGCTGCTAAATTGTGCTTTGTACTGTAATCCAGAGAACCTTTGTATCTGCCTTATTAGTGTGTAGTTTATGGAATTGCTTTTGTTTTTGAGTATAATCTGTGCCAGTTCCAGTGAGTGTGACTCATTATATGACTGAAATAAACATTCACATATGCACTATGTGAAAACTCTTCAAAAATAGTAGCAGGTGCTGCTAGGCTAAATTCCATGTTTTAAGTACTTAATAGTTGCTATTTTGTAGCCTGAAGGGCTGAAAACAAATTCTGTTTAGCTGGTTGATTTTCTGAATTTGAGTGCTGTTTACTCATTAATTCTTAGCAAAGACTGGTGGGATTGATAACACAATTTTTTTTCACTCTTTAACACAGTATTAAAACTAAACTTCCACGAGAGGCATGGCTGGTACGGAGTTGGTTTTTATTCCATGGATCGTGAGACAAATGCATCTTCTCAGTATCTTTTTTTGCTCTAATCTTTCCTGCTCATTTAAGCATTGAAAATGTCCTCTGAATGACTGAAGTTTGAGGTTCAAG
>VXAL01014220.1:11027-62869 GCA_013399475.1 Chauna torquata | reverse complement strand
TGCATCAGTCTGAAGCAGCAGATACTGGAAACAAGACATGATGGAGAACTTAGATATATTTCACTTCCTCTTCCCCATGCTTAGGGCAGCTTCTTCAGAAGGTTTTTTGTGCACTTTTTTCCCTTCTTCTGGCCTACTCCCTGCCTCTTTCTCTTTACTGGATTCATCCTATCTCATATTTTAAACAGTAATTTAATTATATGTCCTATTCTTAAAAACAAAGCTCGAGTACAGAAGAAATAAACCTTAAAATACAGATTCACTAGTCCTTTAGTCCACTGTTTTAACAATAAATAAATGAATTGTGTTAAATTCAGCTAACTGGTGTGTAATCTCTTAATTATAGTTGAACTGTTTATTATTACTCAGTTCAATCCAAGCTGAAACCATACACAAAACATAACAGTTTTAAAATATTCCTACTTCTAATTTTTTTCCCCCTTTTCTCACCAATTTTCAGGCATGGAAGAGGAGATGGTTTGTGCTTCGCAGTGGCCGTTTAACAGGAGATCCAGATGTATTGGAATACTACAAAAATGACCATGCCAAGAAGCCTATCCGTATTATTGACTTAAACTTGTGTCAGCAAGTGGATGCTGGATTAACGTTCAACAAAAAGGAGTTTGAAAACAGTTATATTTTTGATATCAACACTATAGACAGAGTTTTCTATTTGGTCGCAGACAGCGAGGAGGAGATGAATAAGTGGGTTCGATGCATCTGTGATATCTGTGGGTTCAACCCTACAGATGAGGGTAAGTTCTGTTGTTTTTTCTAAGAAAGTGCAATGCCTACATGCAAAGAATGTTTCAAAGATCAGATGACTATCTTTAGCTAGCATGTGTTTTAAAACTCATGTGCATTGACTGTGAAACTTCCTTGTTACTTTGAAAAAATGTAAGGGGAACAGAGGGAGATAATAAGAACTCATTACAAATTAAGTGTGCCATAGAAAGGGGATGATGCTCTTCTGTTTTGCATGATGTTAGGCCTTGAGAATATAGGAAAAATCTTAAAGTAAAATCATGCAAAACAGAAGACCATCATCAAAGGAATCCTGTGCGGTATGAAGTACATGGCTGTGCAAGCAGGCATGGGTGCAAAATGTCTGGTTTCTAATATTGCCATTTCTCAGTCTGCTTTGCAACTTGGAAAAAATATCCTCCCCTCACTGGCTGAAACAAACAAAAAATTTGTAGTTCTCAGCTATCCAGCTCAAATCCTACCAAAATAGACACTGTGTGAAAGCAGCATGTAGGAAACAAGATGGTGTTAAATACCTACAAATAGCTCATGGCCGTTGCTTGTCCTGAAACTATCCTTATTTATTTACTTCTTATTCCTGTATTCCCTCTGAAGGTTAGTGGGGGGCTAGAATTAAATCCCTCTTTTTTTGCTTGTTGGGTTGTGGATTGAGGAAGGGAGAAAAAGGGCTTGTATTTCTTCTACTCCATCCAAATCTCCAAAAATGACTGGACAATATTCTTGCTTTCTGAAGAGGGGCCCTTCTCTTTCTCCTTACTGCAGTTTTGAACTAAAACTTTGTCAGGAAAACTTCATCTATGGATTACCACTCTAATAAGCAAACTCAATGAAGGGTACTTGTTTTGACAGTTATAACATGTTTTTATGACATCCTTAATATAGCTGAGACCACCCACAGCACATTTCTAAAAGTGATTGCTGTGTGAATCACTGTTCAGTCTGCCAGGCATCCATTAAATATGAGAGAAAGGTAGGCAGAAAGGTAGGCAAGTGATTGCCTTTTCATGGGTAATAACGCTAGTACACCAGTGTAGCTGTGGGCAGGAGTCACTCAGAAGTCATTGGTTATGGGGACAAACCAGGAGTCTGGGACGTGAAGAGGAAATGTACTTATCTGGCTGCTCCTGTGTAAGTGAGAGCAGAAAAGAGTGCATATCCATTGTGTGGAATGGAAAAGTAGGGTCACCTCAAACCCATGAGGCCTTTTCTTGCTGAGGGCTGATGTGTTGTTAATCCTTAATTTTCTGTTGATGAAATCTGCAATGAATGCAGAGAGCTAACTGTGCCCTGTTTGGATCAAAACTGTTTTTTTGTTTCGGTCAATTTTTATCAGTAACTCTTGTCCATTATACTCTCATTGCGTGTTTTATCTTCAGCATTTTAGTGTTGTCTGAATTACACAAACCCCATCACTTTATGTAATTGAAAGTTGACAGTAGTGTCTCTTTCATGGGTTTAATGACCCTTGCAATGCATAGACGAAGAACTAAAAAAGGAAAATAGGAAAATCAGTTGCTGAGGGTCTGTGTATTGACAAGTTCTTATTTTATAGGAATTATCTACCTGCTAATGGAAGACTTCATGTCATAAGCATACTTCGTAAAATCTGTGTTAATGTACAGTTTATTCTGAAGCTAAAGAACAGGTGAAATTCACTGCATTTAATAGACAAGCACAATTACTTTAGTTTGAAACTAGACAAAAAGAATATGTGAGGCATAACGAACCTTCCCTTTAGCCTATGGAAATGGAAGATAGTTTTCTCTGGAGCTGGACAACATCTCTTGCTAGACTGGTTAAGGGTGGTATTGTGAGAGGACTGTCATTAGCAACCTTTGCTAGATCAAGGACTGGGGGTCACCACTAGCCTGTTGCTCCTGCTGCTGTTTGTGTGGAGGCCCAGTCCAGTTGCCTCCTTGGATTCACAAACAGAAGTTATGAGAAGGTGGCACTTAATGCTATTAGGAAGTGAATGTGGAGTTGGTGTTTTGGGGCTGGGAGGAATGAGAGGGAAAGAATCTCTCATAACTGTGGAGAGACCAAAAAATAAAGGTTACTTCAGACTAGTACTGCACGGTTCCTTCCATCCTTAGTGAAGACTCAGAAATTCCTACGATACTAAGCTTGTCTTTTCTTTTTGTTCCTCTTTTTAAATCACCTTTGATGTTAATTTCGTACAATCTAATGCTCCATTGTGACTTTCCAACTAGATATTGATTTTTTGCACATGAAATCTATTAATTCTGGAGGTCCGCAAGGTTATATTTGTATTTGGAGAGTAAGTAGATAAATTTGTGTTCCGTTGTCACTTTACAAGTCACTGAGTCTCTGGCTTTCTGATTGCATCAAATTATGTGATTTGTAACAACTATATTATAATGTAATTGTATGGCTTTTTGTAGGAATTTTCTTTTAAGGAAGGCTTTACAGTGATTTAGATCGTCTCTTAAACTTAAAAGGAGTCTGAAACATCAAGGAAATATTTTTTTTAAATAACCTAAATAATTCTTCTACTTTTATAAAGAGACTTATGGGTGCTTTTTACGCTTTCTTCAGCAAATGCTTTTTGTCTTCAAGTGGAGGCAGTAAAAATGTGTTTCTGTTGCATCTATCTCTTTAAAATGCATATGCAAAGGAGAGGAGCTACGCACGAGCATGAATCTCGATTGCTTTACCACCAAGTTTCGTATTGTACTTTTAGCATTAATATTTTCTGTGTAAGGTCATAATAGGTATGGCTTAGTCATTTAGAGGTGAAAATGTAATTATAAGTGAAAAAATGTGTTGCCAGTAATTTGTGTGCTTGGAAACTCCAGTGAGACATTCTGGGCTGGAGAGGCTAAATGGACATGGGAAATGACCATTCTCTCCTCTGCTTTGCGTTGTGGAGACCTCAGCTGAAGTACTGTGGTCTGAGCGTCCAGGAGGATGAGGATAAATGTTTAAAGAACAATAGGAATAGAGGAAATGGATTTTTAAGTGATCAATGAGGGGAATAGTTAGAGGACTTGTTCTTCCCAGAAAAAAAAATACTTGGTAAATAGCTGACTTTAAAAGTATAAAAAGTTATGATAAGCAGGATATGGATCAGTTGTTATCTAAAGAGAAGTAATTTGTTTTATTTTCAGTGAGAGATGTAATGATAAGGAAAAACTTTCTAAGGATATTTAAGCACAAGTCCTGAAAAAAGGCTGTGAAGCCCCTTCCCTAGAATTCAGTAGACATCTGTGATGGATGTTTTATACATGATCCAGCTCCATGTTTCTGTAATTCAGTGAATTGCACACTTAGTAGAGCAAGGGAAGGAGGAAATGATCTTACTGTATGCAAACATGTTACTTGCATGTAGTCATTTGAGTAAAGATAGCAATGACAAAGTGAAACAGGAGAAAAAAAGAAAAGGGAAGAACAAGATGTTGAAAGCTACATTTATATTTACACAAATAAGTTACATGTGGTAAAGAAATCTTCTGTCATCATAAGGAATGTAGCATAGATCATACTACTTTGAAAGAAATACGGCTTGCTTCACGTATAACAATTTCAAATTTTGCAGAATACCTGTTCAGGCAATTGCTATCTAACACTTGCCTCTTGTGCCTTCTGCATTTTGAACAGTAAAATTGTCAAGCAACTAACTTTTTTTAATCATGTTCTGATAATACATGCGCTGTATTTGGACACTTGATCATAGCATGAGTGTAAGACCAATGACTGGCAGGATGAACGTAACTTCACCTTCCTACCCCAGCTCCCTGTATTCTCTCCAATTAGGAATAATGCTGCACAGCCAGGTATTGCTGCTACCATACTTCGCTGAAGATCTCCGTATCAGATCAGGATACTATTGTGTTGCCTGTAACGCAGGTGTGGAACGGAAAACAGGCCTTGCCATTAAGATTTACTGTCTGTGGTAATTAAGGCATCAGCATGTAAGCAGAGGAATAGGAAGAAGTAAATCAAATAAGGCAGTTTTGATCATAGTGACAGATAAGTTGATTGAGTCCTTCAGTTGTTGGACTGTTGCTGAACTCTGGGACTATTAAGAAATTATCAAGGGGTCTTTGATAAATAAAGTTGGATATTAGAGGTGTTTAGGGTACCCTTCCAGAATGAAGGGGCAGCCTGTAAGAGACAAAAAAATGTTCTTATCAAGTGGATGATAGAGGCTGGCACACTTGGCAAATCAAAATCGCTATCAATAACATATGATGAATATTGGGGACTTTGTTCATGAAAGGTCTCAAAAATGAGAAATAGGTGGAAGAATGTAAAGAGAAATACATTTTCAGAATAATGGAAAAAGTTTTCTCAATTTTCTCATTTTCTCAAGTTTTTCTCAAGTGGAGTAGTAAGATGGGAATGGGAATTTGTTACTCTTAGACATGCAGTGGAAACAACCTGAATGAGAGGGTTGGTTTGTTTTAATGGGTGTGGTAATAGGACAGACTGTCATTGTATACATCCTTTCTACTGCGCATTCTGGTTTTTGACACTTCTTGGATATGACTGTCTAGAAGGAAAGTCAGCTCAAAGATAACATACCAGGAGGATGAGTGACTGGTGACCCTGAATGGAGTAAAGAATAACATAAAAGGACTGAGTTAAGCACAGGAAAGAGACCCTCCGGATAAGGATTGTGGGTCAGTTATCTTAGAAGTGAGGCAGTAGGTTTAGAGGGAGTCACTGCTCTAAAATTCTGAAGAGCATCTCTTGTGGAGGCTTTTTTGGATGGTTGCTTTGAGGAAGTAAAGGAAATGGTGAGTGAGATGTAGAAATGTGATTTCTTGATGAGGGTGGCATTGCTGAGAGTGAAGTCAGAATAGACTGTGAAGGAAGTTGTCACAGTCACCAGATTTCATCTAGAGAAATTGAAGAGTGTTAATAAAATTAGAAGTGGGTCCAAAGAAGGACCTGAAATTTGGCATTGCAGATTTGGTAGAGGTAGCTGGTAGATAAAGACCTGAGTAGAGGGTAGCAAAGCTGAGATGATCATCGCCAGTTCTCCAAAGGAGAAAGGGAATACAGCAGAGAACATGAGGATGTCTTCAACTTCAGATGATGTGTTTAAAGGATGAGTGGCTAAGAAAAGATGATGAGTAGAGTACAAAATCTGTGACAGTACATCTTCCCCTATTAAGTATATGATGAAACCCACTTGCACAAAAAACATAATACTTACAATCAGGAGTGCAGTCAGAACCTTAATCTTGAGTATTTGGAGTTTTTATCTTAAACTGCTAGCTGCCTTCAACAGAAAATCATATTGAGGGTCATTTTTCCTCTTCCTCAAGGAAAAATAGTGGGAATCTAATTTGCATAGGTACTTAAGTTAATTTTCCCTCTGATTCTTGCTGGACACTTTTTGTGGCATTAAAATCGCCTGACGAGTTGCTTGGAGAAGGGGATTGCAGGAGGGTTGGTTGGAAGATGCTTGTACAGATGCTAGTTATCAAGTCATGAGGTGCTGTGCAGCATTATGTTGAATGCTAAAAACATCTTTCTGGAAGCCTATAGATGTCTATGCTTGAAGCTAGTGTGATGCAGCTGGGTTCACTCACCATGTGACAAGAGGAGCCTGTTCTAGAAGGAGAGCTCTAGACCTTTATAGTGAAGGAAAAAACTTTTTAATGTGGTGGGCTGCACTGTTTCTCTTCACAAGCACCTACAGAAGTTACTCTATAACAGTACTTCTTGATTATTTTTCCTGCGTCACCCAGCCTGTGTACCATCTGAAGATGGAGAGAACAGGCTACATATGTTTCTTTTTTCTTTTTTTCCTCTTTTGAAAAAACAGTCTTCAAAAGAAAATTGCAGGTGGAGAGGGGGAAGAAATTCTGAGTGGAAATGTTTTTTGATGTTTTTGAATTTTAAATGGATAACCAAAAAGGGCAGCTTAAAATTACATGTGAACTGCAGATAAAAAGTACTAAATTTTAGATGTGAACTCTGAAAGCTAGAAATGTTAGCATGTGGTAGAAACTTAAAACATTGTCAGTCATGTTTCTGGTTTGGTTGTAGGAGCCAGGGTTGTCCTGAACATAAAATACAGTAAGCAACTACTGAATTATTTGTTAGTGTTCTTTAAAAAGGATATTGTTATCCTCAGAAAAATAGCGAAGAGATACTTTGAGAGGATATTAAACTAAGAAAACAAACTTATGAAATGCACAGGGATTTTCAAAGTATTTAAAAGGGTTTGCTGTCTGTATAGCAGAGGTTCAGAATTGAGGCTCGCTGCATAGATTTCATATTGATTGTAAGCTTGTCATTTATGCTGAAAACTTCTCTTAGGAAAGTTTGGTGTGCTGCCAAACCTAGACTAACGTGTCCATGCATCTTCTGGGCTGGATCTGGCTTGCATCTATTGAGTTAAGTATGTGAACAAAGCAAGTGCCTGTTTGTCTGCACACGTCAGCATACACATGCTTGCGTTGTGGGCCTGCACATTCACACATGTGGCCCTTTGATTTCAGGATCTTTCATCTGAGACCGTGTAGAAGCTGAGACTAGAAGAAACTCCAGCAATGTATTTCAGGACATATCTTACTACATTAAGCAGCAGAGATAGTGACTTAACAGACTAACTTAAAACAAAACAAAAAGTCCTCTTAAGGGTTAAAGTGAAGTATTTAGTCACCTGTACCATTCTTTGAAGTTATTTTTTTATTTGCACCTTGCACAGTGGATAGACATAGAAAAATGAGTAATACAGAAGTAAAAGTTATTAGTGAATTTTCTGTACAATTGTATTTCTTTTATGGCCCCCACTGTTGTATCTGAAAATTTTTGTACAGGGGTATTACGCTAATACGTTGGCCACTGATTGTTTTAGTGAGAACATCTGCATCATGGTAAATGGATGGAATGAAACACCTCAGAAGAGCAGTGGAATCATGTGGTTGCATACCTGTTGTTGATTCATTGTTACAATGGGAAAATCCCATTTCTATTTTTGTCTTTCTACCTACGTTGCACAAAGAATGTATCTGCTTAATCTTTGATTGCAATTTTGTCATACAATGAAATGATGCTTCTTGTAATGAAGCTTCTGTATGTTGTTCATTTTATGAGAGTATTTCAAATATTTACATTATCAGAATATTGAGAAGAGACTATATCACTTACTATATATCACAGTGCAGGAAAAAACAACCCTAAGTGTAAACTCCCACACTACAATGTTCTAGATTGTTCATATTATTCTTGTTCAGAAAATTTCCCTTCTTACGTAATTGATTTTTGATTGTTTTAATAGTGGGGTAAATATATTTACAGCTATGAGGAAAAAAGTGTAAATTCCAGAAAAGATGATGCCTGTAACTGCTCTTAAAAAAACAAGTGTGAAAAGGTATCTTCTGAGAAAGCTGCTTGTTCTAGCTGTACTGAATGCAAGAATTATAAAAACAAAATAGGATTCTTTTTACACTCATTTGCATGTTAAATATTCTGGATGTCTTTCCAGCTCCCAGTTGTTTCAAAGCAGTTCTAGTTTCTGAGCTATGGGAACAAACCAAATGACTTACAATGCTCTTTGGTGTGCAGATGACCCCTTCCCTAAAAATCTACTGGTTTAAAATGAAGCAAGCTGATTATTGTACTCTTTGAAATCATAATACACTTCTGGGATAAACCCTCTTCTTCATATCAGCTTGTGAAGTAAGTGGCTAAAGAGAATATTCTCGAGGGTACAGATAGGCAAACAACATTCATTTGATCAGTGATAAAAGTTGTTAACGTTACTGTTTTCCTGGTAGTCAAATTTGAAATAGCTTGAATGCATAAAGCGATTAAGAAGTGGCTCAGCAATGAAGAGCTTGAGACTGAGTTCAAATGGCCTTTAAAACAGGCCTGTGCTATTTAACACATACCAAATGCTGTAAAATAAATAAGTAAGAGATCTGTAGGAGGACTTGAGGATTTTGTCAAATGGTATCCCTCAAAATAAATAAGGCAGCTTGTCACAAGGAAAATGTCCCTGATGATCCGTTAATGCTAATAGGCTCTAAATCCTTGCTCAGAGAAGAGATCATGAGAGCCTTCTGGACATTTTGACGGTGTTACCTTTAATAGTTACTAATAATCAAAAGGCAAATGGTTAGGATAGGAATAGAATAAAATGTTATGTCCTTGCAAATCAGTAAGCATATCCCAGATTTTGTGCATTTTATACAATAGTTGGGTTTCCATTCTCAGGAAGGAATTAGGAGAGCTAGGAAAGGTGAGAGTGAAGGCGAACAAGCTCTGCAATGAGATGGTTTCTGTACCAAGAAAAATTAGGCACCACCGTGTCAGTGAAGCTGTGACCAAGTTCTGTAAAACTGAGAGTGAGGGTTATGAATAGGGAATGATTCTTCACAATTTCTCTGAGGAGAGGAGCTGAAGGATATCAAATGAAGCTATCAAGCTGCAGGTTTGAAATAAAAGGAAGTGGTTTTTCTTGCCACACATAGGCATGTCAGAAAATATAAAAAGGTCAGAAAAAATAAAAGTACCCAAAAGGGGTAAGACAGATTCAGAGAAAAGTCTGTCAGAGGCTGGCAAGCACAGACTGTGGTTGCAGCCTGTGCGCTGGGATGTCCTGAAGCTGTAGAGTGCCAGCAGCTGGGGGCAGGATGCCAGACTTGCCTTGCTGCTTGTGCTCAGTCTCTGCAACAGGCAGCTGTCAGAAATGGCATTGTGGGCTTAGAGACTTCAGATCTGGGCTGGTATATTTAGCCTAATGGTCTTTGTCACCTTGCCTCCTTTCACTGTTGACAAAGTATAGCCAGCCTCTAACTTCCATTTCTTTTCTCAAGCTTTTTTTTATACATGGTGTATATGTTGGTCCTCTTTCAAGCTTCTTGGTTTTGTTTTTCCCCTGGAAGGTTACCACTGAATCTATTACTCTTCCTGGGAATGCCATCACATGGTTTGTTTAAATATGTCAGCCTCACATAGACAGGCATCTTACTGTATACCTGTTGAGCTCTCCTGACTACCTACAGTCTAATTGACACACCCATCTTCCCTGAAAGCTTCAGGGATGTCCTGTTTGATTTCTTCTTTTCCCCTTGTGCGAACTCGGCACCAAGCAGACCTAATGATGTGAAGGCTGTACGTAGTTGGAGACAAGGAACAGGGGATGGTGGTTTTGGTGCTCTGAAGCTCTTGAGGATATTGCTTCTCAGTAAATGTGGCCAGAGAATGATAGTGTATCTGGCAGGAAAGCTTTCTCTTGCCCTTTTATTTGTACATAAACTTTGCATGTGGTCCCCAGTTCTGGAGGGCTCAGAGAGCTACCTGTGCCTTCTCCCACTGCTTCATTTCCAGGAGCAAGAAGGTACATGCCTGATAAGGCCATTCAGATGCCTCTCTTTCTGCTATCGAACCCCCAACATTAGGGGAATGAAGAAATATTAGTTGTATTATTTAATGTAGGTGCCTCAAATATGCTCCTACAAGCTCTTGAAGTTCCTAAATAATAGAACATTGTTCATATTTTAATATTTTAATGTAGTAAAGAAACCATTTCACTCCTCTGTGTATGTGATCATTGGGTGCAGTCTGGTGTTGCCTTTGTTCAGCTAACTAGTTTGATGGATAGGTCAGGTCCAACCTTCTATAAAAACTTTTTTTTAGGTTATCCTACCTTTTCAGGTAGGCCGAGTTGAGAAACTTTCATACATCTAGAGTTCTTCCACCCACATGGGTGTGGTGGGATTTAATTTCTGAGCCTGTGTAAGTGCTATGGGAGTTCAAAGCAAGTACTGCTATTCCTATTTGCACATCTAAATCACTTGTACCATGTGTACACAGAACTGGAAGCAGAAGGGCTATGTTCTGGTCTGTTCATCTGGTGCTTCCCAGGATAGTGCTGGGAAGCAGAAGCTGGATGAAATTGTTTTGTAATCCATAGCTGGCCTGTAAGTCTAAAAGGAGCAGTCTCCCTTGGATAATATGTTCATTTAAACAATGCTAATACTCAGTGTCCATTCTTGGGATGTGCAAATCGGAATGTACAATGAGTTGCAGGTACAAGGGAGCCTTGATAATTGAGGAATAGTATGTTTAATTATGTTGTTCTTAGACTATGAATCATTGAAACAATGAAAAAATGAAACGATTGTTTAATAGTGTCAATGTTTGTCAGTCTCCCAGGTAATTTAATAGTCAGGAGAGGGGAAAAAAAAAAACTTAGTGTAGAATATATATGAATAGGAGTGGATAAGAATTACAAAGAGAAGGGGTTTTAAAAAAAAAAAAGCATAACTACATTTACTGCACTAAAATAAAAAGTTGGGGTATGTAATGAGAGAGGCCTAGTGGAACATGGTACCTATTGTATCTCTGTATCATTTCAGTCATAAGGAATCTTCCATTGCAAAAGCAGCATCTTTCCTGTTGCTTTTCAGCTATTGAGAGGCTAGTTCCTGAGTGGTGACTAATCTCAAATGCTGAAGTGACCTTGGTCATTAAGGGATGAATATATGCAAGTGCTGACTCAGGTTACAAAATTCAGGTAATAATCTATGGATCTGAGTCTGCTCTTGATTAAAATAACAGAATTGTGTTCTTAACTGTTTTACTGCAGGTGTCAGCATCTTTTTATTTTTTCTGTGACCTAAAAACAGGTTAAATAAGTCATACAGTCAAGGCATAACCTTTATTTCCAAGGCATGCTTCAGAGTTTGATTACAGTTCGAAAAAATAGAGATTATAAGGATTTAAATATAAATAGTCTGTAACAAATGTTACTATCCAGGACTAAGGTTTTCATATGCCCACTGATTTTACAATTCTGAATTCATAAACAAAAACAAAAAACATGTATTGTGAAATGTTTTTGTAGTATTATAAGACTATTTCTTCATTGTATAAAGTACTATGCTTCTGTGTTTGTAGATGCTGTGAAACCACCAGTCAGTTCTTTACAAGCATCTGCTGAGTTACCCTTGCCCATCAACACATCACCGCCTTCCATGCAAGCAGAATCTTCCCTACCTCCTCCTTATCAGCTTATTAACATCCCCCCATTGGAGTCTTCCTCTGGTCAAGAAGATCCTCAAGACTACCTACTGCTAATAAACTGCCAGAGTAAAAAACCAGAACCTATGAGGTAAGTTATGTTTTTTCTTAATAACACTTATTTGTACAGGCCAAGGATGTTTGTGCTAAAAGCCTTTTTTATTGGTGAGTTGCTGAAAATTTGGATGCCCATAAAATGGGGGGGAAGTTGCCTGTAACTTTGCTTCTCTTCTTTTTGTGCTGGAACTTCCTGTAGCAGTAGTAAGCTGTTTGGGCACTAGACCCATACTGCGTTCTTGAAAAAGTGCGCACAGTAATTGCTGATCTGAAGCATCAAATTAATGCAGTGGTTCCAGGTTGAATGAAATGTACATTTATTTCTAACTGCTACTTCTAACTTAAATAGATGTACAGCACCTCCTGCACAGGAGGATATGATCTCAGCGGTAACTACCTGGGAACCGTCACTGTGGGTTTTTAGAATGGATCGTGGTGGCAACCCCAGGGACTTAGTGGAATCTCTATCCTTTGAGCTTTAAAAGCAAACTAGCGAATAAAAACCTTGACTGGGTGAGGCCCTGGGAAGCTTCACCTGACTTTGAAGTTGGCTCTGCTTAGAGGTATTGGAAGAGCTGGACCATATAATCTCCAGAAGTCCTTTCCAACTTTGAGAATTCTGTGGGAGAAAGTTATAAATATCTTGAAAGCTGCTTTTCTGCAGCAGTTTAAAATAGTCTGCTGGGGTATTTGCACTTAAACAAAACAGCCTATTTTTGTGACTGCAGGAAAATACATTGAAGGCTGAGGAAAGCTTCCTTTGAAAAGTGTTTTCATGAGAGTTTCGTGTACTCCCTTAGGGCCATGCCTTTTTAGTGGCGGTGCCTTCATCAACACCTTGATGCTCTGCCAGTTTTACCTGTGCTATATGCTCTCTGCTCCCTTGGCATTTTTAACTTGCTGGGTTGTGCCTGAGGAGTTTCCTGCTCCGTTCACTGATTGCATGGTAGACAGGTATCCACCCTTCACAATCTTCGTTATAAAACGGAGGAATGAGCCTACAGTTCCCCCCGTGTATGGAATGTGCAGCTGACAGGCAGCATGGCATGCCCCAAATCATCCTGTAGAGAAGGGAAAACCCAATGTCTGCTTTGAGTGTTAATAGTGATTAGAAGCTGATGGTGCACGAGAGGTATGTTGTTGTTCCCGCCAAAAATTATCAAAAAGTTTGGTTCCATTTCCATAATGGTTTGGCAGAGAAATCTTTGCTCATTTCAGAGCCCTGACTCATCAGAAATGTCTGAGTGTCTCTTTGTTTCTGCAAGGGATGGGCACAGAGTGGATTTCTAGCACCATATGAGTGTTTTTAAGAATGATCAGGGCTGGGGCATGAAATTGACTTTCTGACCTGACTTCAGCAGTTGTGTGGCTTGTGGGCTAAGTGGAGACAGTAAAGTCTGAGGAGACCACAAAAGAGGGCACAAAATGGGCAAGGTATAAAGTCTGTGAATAGCCTCCAAAATTACTTGAGGAAGACTTTGGTGATGCAGAAGAAGAAGGTATTTGGGTGTTCGTGAAAGGCAGAATGTCCATTTGAGCTAAAATGCCAAGGGAACTGAGTAGGAACTGAATGAAGTCATTGGGAGTGGAGAGATTGTTTAAATGTGGGGTTTTTTTTTTGGAGTATTTGAAGACAGTGAAACATTGGCATTGTGGTTAGTTGGGAATGATATGGACTTACTGCATTATGTTTAGGTAGATTCACTAAATAGCTATGTCCTTTTATTAAGAAGGCTTTAATAGTGCAAATTCGGAATAGTAATTATGCTGGAGATTTTTCCACCTAAAAAGATTGCATATGTCTCATGTCTGATACAGCAGGTATTCTGCTGGATTTGGGCCAACGTATACAGAATGTGGACCTTTTCCTATGGAATTAGAGCTTTATGAATCTGTGTAGCATGTTACTAAAATGATAAGTTAGAGGACACTCTGTGTGTTACCCTAATCCACCTCCTTACAGGTAAAGAAGAAATACTTGTCTGCATCATTTTCCTATTGATTTCCAGACTTGGAACAATTAGTCTGTGCATTTCATACCACCTTTATTTTAATGGGGAAAAATAGCATGTAAGTGTTCATTAAAAGCAAAATGTAATAGGTAGGTATTGTTTAAATTAAATTAATAGGTAGGTATCGTTACCTGAATGGTTTGTTTCTATAGTGTTTTCTATTTGGATTTTAAAGTTGCCAGTATGTAGAAGGGAACATTTTCTGCTCTTATTTTGCATGTTACTTTATAGATAATCTGGGAACCACTGCATTTTCTTTTAAGGCTTTTGGTTTCTTTTTCAGGTGAGATGGGTAACTGAGAAACACAGAGGTTGTGGCCAACCTGCCTATTTGGAATTTTTTTTTAGGAGCTCTTGTGTTTCAGAACAAATAATTTCAAAGTTCTTCCTTATGGTGTTGTGCAATGCACCACATACTGTTGTGAGAATATTTCTGACACAGTACTTGCAGTTATAATTATCATGCTGTATTTTGTCTAAAATAGTTTTATGCTCTGATCACTGTTGGCTTGAGAAAGAGTATTGTTCAACTGTAGCATTTAGTGAGATTGTGAGGTTCATATTTGGATCATAAATAAGAAAATGAAGCCAAAGACTATTTCCGAAACCCTTATTGTTCTGGCTCATTCAAGATGTATAGGGAAATAACACTGTCTTCCTCATTTTTCTTCTGTTTATGAACCAGCCAAGGGTCACCCTTTATCTCTGAAGAAGGGCAGGAATACCTTCTCTTAGAAGATTTCGAAAGTAAAAAGATTCCACTGCAGTGAGTGAACAGTAGCTGTTCTTGGAACGTGTGTGAGAAATTGATCACAGAGCCATTAACTTGCCTGAAAATATTTGTTTGGGATATGTCTTGCATGGTGTTCTGTGAGTTTTAATAGAAAAAAGTATGTAACCTTGGCTTCCATTTTCTGAAAATAGCTGTTTTATTTATTTATCCACATTTTTACTATGCTTGCTGTTTCTATCCCAGATTGCTGGCACACAAGAGCAGTTTTACTGCCACTTTGTTTATAGTATTCTGTTTATCTGTTGTGTTGATTCCTGCAGATGTGAAAATCAGCTTGAAAGGATGAGTTGTCAAGCCAGACTGTATACAGTATATTCAAAAATGGGATGATTGCCCCTCAGACTAAAACACCTTGTTGACCCAGGAGAAAAGACTTCAATTAGTTTTTAGTACATGGTGACAGGCTTGCTTATTTTGCCCCCAGTACCCCACCTCTGCTCTGTGAATCTTAGTGCACAGTCCTTGTGGACCAGCAGGCTATACGGTTGTCTCTTGTTAGCAATGAGTAAGGAATAGTTGGTCCACTTGGCATAATTTGCGGATGTGATGCACATATCTGCAAACACTGAGTTTATGTCAGTCATCCTTTGCTTATAAACAGGGTTTGTAGTTTTTGTTATATCTAACTTTGCCTTTATTTCAAACTGAAGTGCAAAGGAACCTTAATACTTATCTTAATAACCATTTGTTAGTGGGGTATTTAAAGCCAATCAACTTTCTTTTGTTGAAAAAGATGCAGAAATCATCAAGCATCCTGTATCTGAAGTTGTTTTAAAAAATAAAATAAAATCTGTCCCAGATCTCTGGTCCTAATCCAACTTTCCTTAAGGTAACATGAATCAAATATACAGTGTACATTTTCAAAATTGTAGGTGTTCTTCTTGTCATGATCAATAGTTAAAATTGACTTTTGGAATCTATTTAAATTTGAGGCTGAATTCCATCTCCATTTTGGCATAAACTGCTTTCTTGCACTGTGTTTCAGACGATCTTCAAATTTCTGGTCTTGCAAAATCAGATTGGTTACAACACATTCATATTTTGAAAACTATTTTGATAAACTAGGAAGTTGATTCCAAAAGATTACTTGTAAAAATCTAAAGTAAATCAGAAAAGCCCTCTTACAATGAGAAATGTATACTGCTGCCATCAGCTAAGCAAATGACTGGTCTGGCTGCCTCGTGTCAGTTTTTTGAAAGTCTTCTGTTTTCACAAGTGCTTGTGGTCAAGAAAGCAGCAGCAGCATTTACTTGGACCCAGAAAAACTCCTAAATGTTGCTTACATATGATGGGTAATCCTTAAGCAATGGCATCATACATGCGCTGTTGTTGTATCATGAGCTTTGGTTATATACTCCTGCATGTTGTGCTTCTTTAGAGTCAAATATAACTTGGCATCATTCTAACGTGTCTTAATGTCTGTAAAACCACCATAGTGCCTAGAACTGGTAAGATTTTTAAGGACACTTGCTCTGCTTTGTGTGTGAAAATGTGTAGGTTGTTTGAATTCTGGTGCATGGCTAAATGGATGGAAGTGATCCCAGTACACGTACAAGCCAAGAATTGAAAAATAAGATCGCGTCTGCCCTTTTTTTGATTATGTACATTTCTGTACTCTTTTTCTAAGATAAATGGTGATGTTTATATTATTTCAGTAGTTCGGGGAATTCTTTCATTTAAAAGTATATCCTAGTGAGCTGGATCTAGTAATTTTGGTTCTACAATTGATTGTCAGTGTCCAACTTCTCTAGACTGCCCACTTTATTTTTGTAGCATATAAAATACAGATCACAATCTGTGCTGTATTTGCTTAAGTAAAACACAGATGACTTGTGCTGTGAGTTTGGTCCAGATGAATACCGCAGAACTAGAAGAGCGTGTCTTGAAAGCTGAGGAACTTTTGAATCGATCCTGCAAGTAAAGAGCAAGGGCTGCATCAGAGGCTAAGCTCGGAGTGTTACTTACTCACGCAGTATGTTCGCAATTTGTAAAGCACTCTGTAACCTTATGTAGTTCCTTCAGTACTATGTTCTGTATTTTTGCAATTGTGTTTAATTTCCAGTGGTTCATTAGTGAACTTTTGAAGCTCTGAGGCAAAGGAAATAAACTGTTAGCAAAGAAGAGACACGTGTTTTTGATGGATGGCAACATAAAGAATGTAGGAAGCTTTGCTTCCTCAGTTTTGCCAAGGATAAATACTTAATGAGAATGTTCTCTTATTTTTTGGGTGCCTATTAAACTAAATGCAGATTAATGTTCAGAGACACACAGAAACCAATTCTGACCATTGAGGGAGAACTTAAATCTACGTTAAAAANGGCAAAGAACAAGCTAATAGAGAACGGTATCATAATTAAAGCCAGAGAAGACCTCCTGTAGGCTGTTCAGGCTGATGGAAGATAGCCTCTCTGCTATTAAACACAATAAATGTGTTAGGTGAATGGTGTTTTTCTTGACTGCAAAAGTCCAGTCTAAACTAATCACATCAGTTCCCTTCATAGCTGGCAGAGAGAGGCACTTTAGGAGTGATTCATCATTTTTAGGTAGATATCTAAGAAGAAGGGATTGTTTCACATTGTATCAACTTCTCCAATGGCTGCAGAGGAAACCTAAATGAATAGCTAAACTGGATTCCTTTCTGCTCAGGTTACTAGAACCCTATGAGGTAAATCCAACTGTCCCTTAAGTAAGAAAGTTTTGTGTGATCTTACTGACAAATTCAAATTTGAATAATAAATTGTAGTTGTGATCACTTTTAGAATGAGAGTCTTTTGAGAGGAAAAAGTGCTTCTAGCGATACTCACAGTGTTGATTTTTGTGTTTTATTCCTCAGAAGCTTTGTAAACTGCATGGTCCAGTTGCTTAATAAGAGTACTGTAGCAGCTATTCATTGATGCACACGCATGCTGAAATATTTACGTACATATGTATAAACAAACATAATGGTACAGTTCTGTGGTAGTGAGAAAGGAAATGTCATGATATGATGACAAACTGTATGGACTGCGTTAAATCCACCTGTGTTAGAATTTTTTGCCATTGTCTGGACTTGCATTTAAGCAAGGAGTCAAAGAAATCAGACTTAGAATTTCTCTGCCTGGAGCAAGGTAACTAGGGAGGCTTACATGTCAACCCCACCCAACCCACCCCCCCCAAAAAAGTTGCAGTTCTTCACTTTCCCTGTTGGTTAGTACCAGTATTAGTGAGTGCTATTCTCATAAAAGATGGAAGTTCCAAATAAATCAGAGGCAAAACACTGTGCAGTTTTACCTTACAACACTGCCTTAACTTGTATTTAAGACAAAAGCACTCCATTGCACGAATTGTGTGGATTTCTTGCCCCAAAAAACAGGGTGTCTTCCTCTTATTTCTGTTTTTGTTATTTTTCGTCTTCTTTATGTAGTTTGAATCAGTTTTATATGGTCAGTAGATAACTTCAGGCACGCACTTAAGGGCATTGTAAGCAGTCATATTTTATCCTCTTTTTTTCGTACTGATTAGGACTAGTAAGTATTGTAAACCCAAAGATTGACTGCATTTTCACCTTTAAGTGTCGTTAAAGTGCTGCTGGTTCACAGGATGGGTAAAAATAAAAATAAAAATCCTTCAACCCCCAAACAAACTCTGCTTTAGATTGGCTTGGTATCTTCCTGGAAATCACTTGCTTTATGAAACACCAACTTGTTGAGGTGCTGCTAAAGCTGCACACTTGTGCTGTTAGGTTTCCTGTGCATGGGTTTGTATATATGTAATCCCTTAGGATCCTTCTTAAGTACTACTGTTTGTTTAATAACTGGGTTCCTGCATTTCATTTCAAAAAAGTTGAGGCTGATATACTTTTCAGTTGTTTACATTTTAACTGTTGTGTTTATTATTTGTAATGTTTGTTTTCTTTGTTCATCAACTTTTTAATCTGTTGATCTTATGTGTAGATCTCATGCTGACTCTGCAAAATCCAGCTCTTCTGAAACAGACTGCAATGATAATGTGCCCTCCCATAAAAATCCTGCTCCATCAGCGAGCAAGCATGCTGTGAATGGCTTTTTTCAGCAGCAAGGTGTTTATGACTCTCCGCCTTCTCGTACTGGACTGGCAGTGGCAGACTCCAGCCTTTATAACCTGCCTAGGAGTTATTCACAGGATGTTTTACCGAAGTCAGCATCTCCAACTGGGACTGATGCAGAAGTAGAGCAGCATGTTTTCAATACGCCATCAGCAACATCTTCGTTAGATGCACAGATGAGACACATCTCCATTAGTTATGATATTCCCCCCACACCTGGAGGTACTTACCAGATTCCACGAACTTTTCCAGAAGGAACATTGTCTCAGACATCAAAACTCGAGACAATTCCAGATATTCCTCCACCTCGGCCACCAAAACCTCACCACGCTGCAGATCGATCTCCTGTGGAAACATGTAGCATTACTCGTACTGCTTCAGATACCGATAGTAGTTACTGCATCCCTACAGCAGGAATGCCACCCTCTCGCAGTAATACCATTTCAACTGTAGATTTGAATATCTTTCGTAAAGGTCAGTATTCCATGCTTTACCTTGCTTTTCCAGACTTTTTTGTGTTAAATGATATAAGTCTTGAGAAGATGTGATATGAATGCGTTGAATAATATGAGGGATTTTATTGTTCTTTAAAAGCAAGTGTGTTGCACTTCACAAAGCACTCTGTGGTCACAAGGCTTTTAAATATTTTAGAAAGCAGGGAAAGAAGATTATTCAAGGAAACAGTCAAAATAGCAAAGCATAGAACATTGATAAAGGCTGCATATTGCACTTAGCTAAAAATATTTGAAGCCCTAGACATCTTCATGGTGTTAGTAGTCTTTAGAAAACAGCAATGAAGAATTAATCGTTGTTTTTTGCTAATAAAGTCATATGGGTGGGTTCAAAACTGCTGCTGTCTGTCTATCAGAACAGCCAAGGTAAGGTTAGCATATAGTGGTCCAAATCTGCAGAAGCTGAAAGTGTTTCACTAAGTTCAGTGAGACTTAGTGTGCACCCAGAACTTTGAGATCAACCCTGAATTGGATATTGGTGCCACAAAACTTTCTCTCCTTGTGATAGATATGCATACTGAGATTTTAAAGTAAAATCAAAGTTGTTAATTATAGTCGCTTAAATGTCAGCATTCCAGAGTTATTGTTTTTTCTTTAGCAGCTGGGTATATTTCTGGGTACTAGCAAATCTGGTGGAGCTAGTTTACTTGAGAAAGACTTTGGTGTTTCTTGTTTTTCTACCTGTTTGGTTGTTCCTGTTTTTTTCTCTCAAATTTAAACTAGAGAAATGTGGTGAGAGATTGAGATTGGGAAGGCTTTTGCAGGAGGCAGTATGCAGAAGGGATATGATCATACAGGTGTTCAGATATCCCATTTGTCAGTCTTTCTGTGGGCTAGGTGCAGTGGTATTGGTGGACTCCTGCTCTACTTTGTTTCAAATGAGCAAAATTAGAGAAGACAAATAAGTACTTCTACGTTAAAGCTGAGATTGTCAACCTCAGGAAAAGTAGCATTCCTGAAAATGCTGTTTTAATTTTGGCACTCAGTAGCAAAATTGTTTATTTTTCCTCTGAAGTGAAAATCTTTTTTTAAAAAAAAACAAAAACAAAAACCTTCAGAGCTCTTTTTCCAGGGCAAGAGGGGGGATGAAACCCACAGTTTCCGCTGAATTTCTGTCTTGGCAACAGGAAGAGCAGGCTTATTGCACAGTAAGGCAGCCTGTTGCCTGCACAGGTGAGTAGGACCCAGGACCTGGGAGCCAAGTGTTTGGCAAACATCCCTGTCCCCCAGAGAGGCAGCCACAAAGCTGAGGACCTTCTTAATGTGGGCTGCCAAGAGCCAGGACCCTGAAAAGCATGAGATCTTTGGTTCTGTAGCAGTTTGTTCAAACTTAAAGCCCCTGGAGACCTAATAGGGGAACTGAGAAGAGGGGGGCAGGGGATGTACGAGAGGAATTGACCTGTTATTGCAATGGATTAAATTCTGTTGAATCAGCACTTTCCAAGGGAAGCGTATTTGGTCAGAAAACTTCTCTCCAGACCTTAAATTACGTCTGTTGTTCATTTATTTTAGAATAGGTTTCTCATGAGGGCCCCGTATTTCAAAATGTGCTCTTACATAAAATTCTTATGCCTGTCTATTTGAAAGGAAGACTTATCTAGTTCTTTAAAGGGAAAAATGACTGTTTTTTCTGCCATGGAAAACGTAACTATAAAATTTTCAAGTTGACTAGCAAGTGCTAAGTTAATTCATGAACAGACATCTCAAGTTTATAGATAAAATCTTTTGGCCACGGCTTCAGGAGGTGTGTTAGCATGGTCTCAGAAGCAGACAGTAAATAACAGGCTCTGGATGCCTGGTGCCAAGTGACAGGAACAGGGATGATAAATAGTCACTGTCTCTTCTTGTTTCTTTAGAAATCAGTTCTCAAGACTGTTATGATATTCCACGAACGTTTCCGAATGACAGATCTAATTCATTGGAGGGCTTCCATAACCACTTTGTAAGTATGACTTGATCTTATGAGAGATGACAGTGACAGTGCTTGAATACTTTTTGTTCCCGTGTAAAAAAGCAAGCTGTATGGTGTTTGTGATTTTCAGTTTCAAAAGAATATATTAATCTGTGTAGATTAGGTTAAAAGATTCATATGATTCACAGCTGATTGCATAACTTATTTTGTTAAAGGAAATATATGTTAATTCTAGAAAAACAGAAGCATGTTGACAGTGGGAAGTGTTTCAAGTGAAGAACTAGATGAAAATTATGTCCCAATGAATCCCAACTCTCCTCCACGACAGCATTCCAGCAGCTTCACTGAACCCATCCAGGAAACAAATTATGTACCAATGACACCAGGCACGTTTGATTTTCCGTTATTTGGAAAGCAAGTCCCTCCTCCCGCTCACATGGGTTTCAGGTCCAGTCCAAAGACCCCTCCCAGACGGTCAGTGCCTGTTACGGAATGTGAACCACCACCAGTGGATCGGAACCTCAAACCAGACAGAAAAGGTGAGGAAAATATCTGATAAAAGTTTATTTTTTATTATCTAATAAAATAACATTGCTCTTCCAACTTCTGATTAGTGGAAAATGATCACTTTCAGAAATTCTAACAAAATAATTTTTATCCTATTAGGTATCCAAAATATAAGAGAATTCTAGAATGTTTCGTAATTATGTTAAAACATCACAATAACAATGTCAAATACAAGCATAGGTTTAAATTTTATTGCTGTAGTTATTAATGAAAAATTGGCATAGAATTGCTAACATTCAGAAGCATGAGGTTCAGTCCTTGTGCAGAGACGACAGCTAGCCAACTTGTGGTGGAGAGAGCATGTGAGGTACTAGATAGGATACAAATTTATAGGCATAACAACGCTTGGTACAGGATCAGTATGCATTTCCATTGTATGATGTAAAAATCAATAACTTAGTCAACTATTTTAGGTATTTGCTTTTGATCTAAACATTGTTAGTGATTAATTGTATAAGAGTTGCATTTTGTGCTGCTTTTCAGCCCTATTCAAAGTATGCAGTAGTCATAGAATAATTCTTTCAAATGTGTTTAAGTGAAGGAAAAAATGAGATTGCAGAAAATGTAACTAATAAGTACGTAACATTAAAGCTTCGTTTGTCTGTAAAAGCAAGGAAAATCGCTTGATGTTAGGGCTGCCCAATGTTTAAGTGGTAGCAGCCATGTGAGGCAGTCAAAGGAAGATGTTTAATGTGGGCTATGAGGTTACTATATACGTTTTCCTTGGGATCCAAATAGGAGGAGGAGACTGCTAATGCAAGCAAGTTCTTAAGGTATGTTTGCTCTATCACACAAGCTTGGTGCCATGTTTGTATTGCTATTTGTGTAAGTTGCAGTAGGTGAAAACATGCACCTAGATTTTGAATTTCCTTATCTTTATAGACTGTGATAAATAGTCATAAAGCAAAAAGAAAACTGGGTTTATGTGGAAATATTTTAAACAGCTGAATGCGTGAGAGAGAACTGTTATGAATTTGAGGAAGCAGCAACAACTTCAATGACAAAATTTAAAAAAAAATTTTAGAGCCCCCTCCTCCAAAGCTACCCTAAAAAAAAAAATCTGTATCTGGTGCACTGGGTTTACTTTGCCTTAAAATATGGATTATTTATGTAGCTGGTGGTATTAAGCAATAAATATTGCTGTGATGTGTCCATATGAGGGTATTTGTATAGAGAATCACTAATAAATAGCTTAGACTTCCCAGTCCAACTGAAATGTTTTATCACCCTATCAGAAATGTCTAACTTGTAGGAGTGGGAACTAAAGAAATTTAGGTCAAATGTCTGCACTACTTGGTATTTGAGTAAGTCCAGTGTGTAGAATTGTATGTTTGGAAAAAAAAAAGAGTACTTACATTGAGAGTGGCTGACTTCATTTTGGAGAAAAATCAATGTCATATTCAGATGATCCAAAATGTTAACCAACTAAAACTTTAAATTAGCATTTTTTTCTGTTAAGTGAAAATAGCCTGTAGTTAAGTGAATTGGATAATATTATGATATAGATGATCTCAATGTAAAATGCAAGTGCCACATCTTCTGACTGTCAGTGTTCAGAAAGTGAAATAAGGCCTTTTTCAAAACCTTGGCTCTCTGCTTGTGTCTAATTGTTTCAGTGTTAGCAGACAGTTTTGTTTATAAGAAATGCTAGACAGTAACAGATTGGACAGTAACGGATTGAAACCTGATACTGGAAAATATTCTCAAAGTAAACATTGAACTCTGCTTTAAAATATTTTCCCTGACTGGACAGTTTGTATTTTACTGATAAAATTGTTGACCTTCAAAACTATTAAATTATGTTGAAAAGCTTCTCACTTTGCTGTTGGTGGTAAAGCAGTCACACAGATGCTTGCTGAGGCAGCATTGCTACTCTTGCATCTCTCTTCTTGAAACTGAGTTAGTCTCACCTTCTGAAAGTGGCATGTAAGGCTCCTGCTTTGCTTCTGTCCTCAAATGCTTTTACAGCTAAGGGAGACCTTGCTAACGACGGGGAACAGATTTTTAGATATGCTAATACATCTCTTAATGAGTGTAGAGGTGCCCAGTGTAGCTGTTACAGACTGGCAGTATTTTTGCCTGCAGACTTTTAGAAGCTGAATCACTATAAAATAGTATGATTGTTTAATATAATTTAGAAGATAGTCACTTTAAAGCTAACCGTGGAAGTACATATTCTATAGTAAATGCCTATGGTCTGAAAAACAAACAAACAAAAAAAACCTAAAGATCTCGAGCTACCAAGGATGATGATGATTCTGATTTATCACTGAGGGTTTTATCTTAGTAACGCACACATTGACTCACTCAAATTTTATTAAATGTACTACTGTGAGTCTTTCATTGCTGTGAAAAGTAGATATGATCAGGGTGGTGGTAATATTCTCATTTCAGTCGTTGTTCTTCATGCAAATCACTTCTTCCAGAAAATCTTTCAGGAAAATAAAACTGCAATTCCTTTTGAATTAAAGTAGGATAAAACTTCTGTTTTGTGGACGCTTAGCTAATTAAAGCAAGTATATGCTCTATATCCTACTGTGTTGCTTCCTCAACTTTCAGGTTTTTGTAGAAGCTTTTATATGACCAGAAACAACGTGATAAGATGTTTTGCAGTGGTGTTCTGCCACATACTAGTGCATTGAAATTAAAAAGTGGACCAATATGTTCAATAATATCTAGGCAGACATAGAAGGGGTGAAATGGTACATAAAACAGTTACATTCTGGGTATTACTCCTTTTAATTTTTTTAATATGATTGGTTCAATTTCTATTGGAGACCACCACTGCTTCTCTAAAGTGGTGTTACTGCCCTGAGATCTCGTGTATTGGTTGTAAGGCCTCCAGGCATATGAGGGCCATATTGTATTCTGTTTGAAGAAGCTGCTGCATTTTTTTATTGGTTGCAGACATTGCTGCAAAAATGTTTTGCACTGCCTGCAAGTAGCAATTCTTTTTTCGTAGACATACTTGCTGTTGAGAAAAATCACCATCACCTTTAACTTGAGCGTTAGCTCTGGCTCAGTAATGTTTCTTTGTGGGCCAGGGAAGTTTATCAAATGCAATTTTAGCATTGAATGTAACAAAGAAATAGTGCAATGAAACTAGCACATAAAGAAGGAATGCACTGCTTTTTGTTGTCACATGTACAAGCTTATGCATCTCCTCTATTTTTCTTCATTTTAAGACCTAGGAAGTTTACAGGCAGTATAGTTTGGCAATGGTAGCAAATGGATATGGTAATGATCCAATACAATCACTTCTGTTCTGCTGTCTTTGGAGAAAATGTACTACGCAACAAAGATCTGGCAATCTATCAGCTGCAGTGACTGTAATGTGCATGTCTTCACAGCTCTAATGTAAGCACCTACAGTTCTGGATAACTTATTAAATTGTTAGAATTCTCCCAGTTGTGACTGAGGAATGAGTTGTAAAAATAAATGTAAACTTTAAAAAAAAAAAAAAAAATCTAAATGTGGGTAATACATAAGTCTAAAAGTCACTAAACTACATACACAGTCTTCTGTGTGTGAGCACTGCTTCAGTTCTTGAAAGCCAGAAGTTCTTCAGTTTTACCAACAGGAGCAGCTTGGGCTGGAGAGCATGGTAAGCTATGAGATGCCCTGTGTCGTTTGCCTCTGGTTTCTAGGATAGCTTTGTTTTAGAGTATGGGAGAGGAAAGAGAGAAAATGCAGTGCAATTTCAAGCCTTTTATGTAGTTTCACTCTTCTGGCTCATAGCTGCTTCTGTAAATGGAGGTGGGGGAGGTGTCCAGTACTTTCTAGAAGTCATGAAAGTTGTTTCAGAACATGATGTTGGCTTATTGCCCCAGTAGCTTGAATCAAAGCACTTTACTATTTCTTTAGAGAGTACCAAAAGGTAAGTGATATATTACTTGGGACAAAATTAAGAGTGTTTGTCCAGATGCTTTTCTGCAGTCACCTGTAACTGAATGACAAAAATAATTTTCTTTAAATGTGTTTTTTCAGGGTGCTGTTTTTTATATTATATTTTATTGACTGCACTGATTTTTGCATTTCTGCTTTTTGGCTCTTTGGCTTGCTATGGTTGCATGTAGTCGTGATGCTAAATCAGAAGTGCTGTTGCTAGCAAAATGCTTCAACCAGAAATATTGCATCCATCCTTGCAGCTGGGTCATGTTCTCTGAATTGTTAAAAGACTATGTGACTGGTTCTGTCACAGAGTGATTCTGCGACATTTTATTTTGAAGCAGTCACACTTTTCTTCTTCAAAATGCTGTCTATCAAAGAAGGAGTAGTAGAATTAAAAGTACCCAAATGCAGTGAGGTGAAGACTCCCTAGAAGGCTAAGGCTGCAAGGAACAGCCAGGTTGTCTGCTACACCTTGTGCTTTCCTAGGGCTCTTCAAAGTATCTAAAAAGGGTTGTGATATGAGGTATTGGGTCCTGTGATCCATAGCTTGCTGATAGCTTGCAGGACTGTAGTGAACATTTTGCCACTCCACAGGGAACAATTCTGTATAGCAAAATGTCTTGAACAGGCAGGTCCCGGGTGGCTGTGCTAGCAGTCCGTGAGAAGGCCTGACAGATCTGTCAGTTGAGACAAGCTTAATCTTCAAAACAAATGTGATGTTACATCATAGATCAAGGGAAGCACATGGTTGAAAATATAAGGGGTAGGGGGGTTTGAATTGGGTTTTGTAGGTCAGGAGATGGCTGGAGCAGCAGTGGGCCTCCATTCCAGCTGCTGTGAAAACTCGCCTAGCTCAGAGAGGCAGCATTTGAGTGAGATGGGGTGTTCATGAGCCTCTGTGCGTGATAATGACCCCTCCCCGCCCCCCAAGTTTCAGGGGTAAAGGGTGGTGTTTGTGATCTTAAAGCAAGATTTTAAGACCAAACAACTACAAAACAAGGTTCTCTTGAAATGCCTTTTAGGTATGTTACATAGGTTTAGGAAAGAGCTACAGAGGATTCCTTCTGGACATGTAATATCTAGTGTGTGTGTACATGTCTTCATCTGTAAAGGTCAGAGCTCTTAAGGTACACGTGATCGCAATCCTGACTGACAAAATATAATTTTTCCATACCTGAATCAAACAATTTAGACCGTGCTCTCAGTCACATGGTCTGAATTTTTGGGTAGACTTGTGTGGAGGCAGGAGTTGGACTCAATGATCCTTGTGGGTCCCTTCCAACTCGGAACATTCTGTGATTCTATTTACGGAATTGATAATGGTGGAATTTAGTTCTTCAAAGTCTTGGTCTGGTGCTCTACTTAGTGTAACTTGGTAACTTGCATTTTCTAAGGGCTAGCATGTCTTTGTACCAAAGTGGATTTTTTTAAGGTTTTGAAAAAGAAAAGTATGAACTGTGAGTGTGTGTCTGAATTAACAAGTCACAGCCACTGTGGAATGAAAATCAAAAGTTAAATCTCATTTGAACAGAGTGTAATGCTACTATTTTTGTAATGCTGTTGATTCATAGTACTTAAAAACACTTTACAGAAGAGGTCAGATTAGTGCAGATCCTAATTCAGGGTCATAGGGAGCTGTGATGAAATGATGTGTTAGGATCACTGAGCAGATTGCTGATGGACAGTCAAGAACTCAGGATTCCATGTTCCTTGGGTACAACATGGTACTGGACTTTGCTCCTTGTCTTCAATGGCAATTATATTTGTCTGAATGCTGTTAGAGTTGAATTACATTTAAGGTTATTTTTAACAAGATTTTCAGTCTTAGTCTTGGGTTGAATTTCACAGTTTATTTTGCTGATGGCAAGAATAACAAATATCTAGTGTAGTGCCTTTTCACCTTTTTTTTTTCCCCCAAAAGTTTTCTTTCAACAAAAAAAAATAATCAGAGTTTTGTGTAGAGGTGCTTCCTACAAATGCAACCCATACAATTATCTTGAAAAGAAACTGCTGCTTGGTCCTGGTAACTTTAAACCCAGCAAGTAGTAAACTAGGATTTAGAGAGTGAGTGATGCACGCATTTCTCTTCATGCAAATAAAATACCCAGTTGCACCTTGAAAACAAGAAAAAATGAGCAAAAGAAACCAAGGCGGGGGGTGGGGGTGGGCAGAATTCTCATGGAGTAGGTACTTGTGACTGTTTTAAAAATATTGCTTCTTCTGAGTTCATTTTATCTGGTTGCTTTTCTTACAAATTTTTATCATTTAAGATGTTAGATGATATAACTTGTGGTTAAACCACACAAATGGACTGCTTATAAAAATGACTGCATCTTTTCCATGACTACTCATGAGCATCTCCCAACTAGAGTAACTTCATAGAAAACGTTTTTTTTCCAAACTATATTTAAAAGTGTAAGCCCACTTTGAAGAGGGAATTGTGTACAGAACTTTCACACGTGACAGGAAGCATCTGTCACATTCTGGCCACCATAGGACCCACTGTGATGCTTCTGGATGATACTCATAATCACCCATTGTTGTAGTTGAGTATGATGCTTTAAAAATTCCAAGCAAAATCGTTACTTGCTCAGGAAATTAAGAACATTCATTAATAATGAAATTTAGTTATAAATAGCATAGTGAACTGCTGCCTTGTTAAATATTTACATATGTCTGAGTTGGACAACGTGAACATATCGCACTTCCTGATATGGCAGGAGCACCATACCAGCATCCTGAAATAAAACTCCAGAGAAATAGTTAAAGCATTTGTGACAACAGGAGCTAAGACTTTAAAAATGAAGGAAAAGAGGAGAAAAAAAGGGGGAGGGGCAAAATCAGAAGTTGGAGATGCTGCAGTGTTCTTTGCTATCATGATCGTTGCATATTCTTAGATAAAAGATCACTTGCTCAGGCTTTAGGACAAGTAAGCATTGAAAAATTGTGAACGATGATTTTAATAAGCAGCAAGTACTAAACTGAAGATCTGATGAATAAAACTAATTTTCATGACGACATTTCAGATCAGAGAAGTCCATTTTGTTTTAAGAAATCCAAGCATTTAATGCTTCCATTTACTCTTGAAAGCTACACCTACTGTTTGTTCCGTTTAAGAATTTAATAAATAATGTTTTGGGGGATGTTTGTTGCTTTCTCAGGATTCCTAAAGCAGGATGAATACAAATTTACCGATTCCTCCCCCCGAGCTCCAAAGCCTTCAGTTTAGCTGAGTATTATGCTTCCTCCATGGCAGTGCTAAATTACTTTTGTGAGGCTAGTTTTTGGTTACAGGCTTTAAATGAAATTTAATAGTGCCTTGCTATGATCCACCAGTCCTTAACTTGCAGCTGTGATTGATCTTACAGAACTTTGAAACAACAAATAATTCCAAGATTTTCTTGGATGGCTACATCACAGCTGTAAATGAAGCTATGATTTACTGGATGTAATGGTTTTAAAAAATTTAAACATGAGTTTTCTAAAGACAAACTGCAAGAATTACTCTGATACTAGTTCTAGAGATGGTATTGTAGAACTACAGAGATTCTAGGGAGAGCAGGAACAGGAGAACACTGGTGATAACCCTCCTTTTTTTCCTCTCCATAATTTTTTTTCCTTCTTCCCTGTGTTTTAAAGCCTGTCTAAGCAAACATAGTGTTTTATATACATATCATCGTGCTCTCCCATTAGCTTTTTTTTATAGGCTTAATATTAGGCTTGGTTTTCCAAGGAACAAGTTGCTCTGTTTTTCAGTTCTCATTGGAAAAAAAAAGAAGTGAAAGCGATCTCAAGTAGTATCCCTTGGACTTCATGAATCTTAGAGCAGCTTTAAGCTACTAATCAATAAACACATCAGAACTCTGTACTTTGGTCTTAAACCACTACGTTTGGTATTGAAGGCTTTTAGTTGATCATGCGCTGGGGGATTTTTAAATATAGACATGTAGAATTGCTTGCAAATTAGGGCAGTCAGATAGTATTTGGATGATTAATGGCTTTGGTATTCTCTGAATAGTTTTGTGGCATTTGGCAAGTATTATATGAATACCAGTGAATCTTAGCTGTCAGATGCAGTTGGTCTTTATAATCAGATATTTTTTCTAATTCATTCTTAATTTCTGGAGTATCCAAAGTACCAGTGCTCTGAGAGAAATTATTTGGAGAAGATAAAGGTGTCTAAGAAAACAGGAGAGCATCTCTTTGGACGACTGCTTTTTTAAATTCATAATATTGAAAGAATGAGCTGATTTCATTTTGTTTTTACTGTTGTAAGGAGACTAATCATCATCATCCATGTGGTACCTCTGACCAGAACTCAGCACAGTATCGATACTCTTATTTGTTACTGGATACTAGTATGGAAATGGATAGGAATCTTGTGCAACTAAATATGTTTCTAATTAGTACCTTGGCAGGAAATAGTCCTAATAAAAACAGAGATGAAAAAGCAAATTCAGGATATTTGTAGAGCTCCATGTTGAAGACTATGTAGTCAGAATCAGAGTTCACTGGGGCGAGGAAGAGAAAGAAAGGAGGAGGTTACTCTGCAAAACTGTAAGTCAAATAATAAACCCTGTGGGACTAAGACTGATCTTCAGCCTTGCTTTTTAAGGAAAAAGCCACAGCAGTTCTGAATACTGGAATTCTTGGACCTCTGGAAATTTCAGTTTCTTCTAAATACATAAAGGTGCATATTTTTAATGGAAACTGAAAACTGCTGTTAGTTATGTCTCTCTGAAAGTATTTCTGTTGATGCAGGACACTTATGTGGCTGTTTTTCCTTCTTGCTCTCCCCCTTCTATTCCAAGTAAAGCACTGCTCTAGCATTCCTACGTCTGATTTCCTTGTCTCGTGAGGATTAGACTCTTGTTGGCCAGGAAACAGCATTAACAGATCACACATTTCTGAAATTTTATGTCACATTAGTAGATGTACTTTTAAATTTTAAGCCCTAAATACCTGGTATTTAAAGAGTGTGTTGGCCTCTTTCATGAGGATATTTGCAATTTTCTGGTGTAAAATCCATTGCCAGCAAGCCATGGAGCAAGCAACCAGTCAAAAAATAAGCTTTTTTTAGCAGAAGTCTTGTTAGTATTGGTGCTGCAAGGCTCTAGCCTGAAAACAAAATGAGGCTCTTCGCTGAGCAGCGTATGTCCTCAAAACCAAAATTGGACCTACCTATTCTGATGCAGGATTTTGCTGCAGTGGGAAACCTTCCTTCCCCACCCTATCCTATTTCAAGTTTTTTTATGGAAAATGAGAAGAGAGTACGTTAGCCAATGGAGAAACCAAAAACGTTATTTGAAACAAAATCAAACAAGTGAAATGGACTCTTCTCCTCATGACTTCTCAGACAAAGGCAGCATTGACGCACTCCGAAATGCCAGGAGCAGAATTCAGGCCATCTGAGTGCACTCTAATGCTGGATCCATAATCGCTTGTTCTACTTGGCAGTTTTTACAAGCAGCTATTTGTTAGAAAAATAGACTTTGTTAGTGATGTTTCAGCTCAGAATGCCGTTGCACCGTATTTGTATCACTGAATGTGTAGAAGCTGAGTTTGTCTTTTTCTGGCTAGAGCATTTTGCATTTCACAGGTGGTGACTTGACTGAACAACGAAAACGTCTATTTTTCACTTCTTGTTTGGTTGGTTTCACTTGCTGTAACTTATTTGTTTGTTTTGCTGTTTTTTTCTGTGTTTGTATCCAGTTGTTTTAACATCACTAGTTTCCTTTTTAGTTTTAAAAAAAAAAAAAAAAATTGTATTTTGACACAGACTTATCGTTCCCGGAATAGGTTTGTAAGTTAAAAGCATTGTCTTATGTGAGTGCCTAAATATTAGCTGAGGTAAACTTGGGCCTCTGGGCCTAAACCAAAGGAAATGGGTTCCTTAGTGTCGCTGGTGTTGGAATGCTGTGTGGAGCTGGGCTTTCCACAGAGACCTCGCATCCTGTCACTGTTAGTAAACTGATTAGAGGAATGGCCCTATGACACTTCTTTACAGATTTATTTCTGTGAATAAACATTGGAGACCAGTCTGTTGTGCGGGTATGATGTTTTCTCTGTATTATATTCAACTCTTTACTCAGAGAGCACTTGACTTCCTAGAAGCTCAGAGGAGCAAAGTAGTGAGGTTACTTTGGGTCAGCACCAGGAATTTCAGTTGTGGTACATGAGTTTTTCCAGTTCTAAAAATTTGTATTTCTGTTCATAGGTATGACTAAGATAGTGGTATAACTGCTGATTTTCAGATAAGGAATGGCAGTTCTAAGATTTTTGATGGATTTATTAAAAATGTCTGTTTTGAGGGAGTGAGGGATATTATCAAGGGCTTTCTGTGCCCTAGCCTGTATTCTTTTATCTTCTTAAATGAACAAAAATGGGGTGGAGGAATTCTGTAATACAAACACAAAAGAAAGAAACATCAGTCTCATAATTGCGATTTCCCCCCAGCTCCTTTTCCTTGGCCTGGTGTCAAGTCTTTTTTATTGCAGTGTGAGCTCCTCAAAAGAGATTAGGCATTTTGTTTTTTGTTTTGTAGAGAGGGGAAAAAACCTGCACAAGCATTTTAATGCCCTGTGACAAACTAAACTAGGGGAATTGCATTATCCTGGCTAAATGGTAACAGCAGGCTGTTTTGCCACCAAATTTATTTTAGGTTGAACAGTCTTTCAGCAGGAAGAGATGAAAACTCAGTGAGTCTATTTTGTGCTGGAACATTTTGTATGTTCCTGTCTGATGCACAAGAGAAATATTATAGGGACCTGTACTTATTTATATAGCTCTTCTGAAAGTCTCAGAACAGTTTCTAAGTGCTAAATTAAGTATGAGGCAGGCAATTACATAATATCCATATTTTACAAATGGGGATAATCATGTAGTTCAGGAAGGTTAGCTGCCCGAGACCACATAGAATCATTAACAAAAGCAGAAATAATGAGTCACAGCCCTGAGTTCCCTGTGCTTATCTCATACTATTGGTTTCAGTCGCTTCAGCCTACGTTTGGCTGTAAGGGGAGAGGTTATAAAGTACATGCTGGTTAAATAATTTCATTAACCCTATTACCTGTGCTAGATTTCTTACTGTATTTACAGTATGTGCTTATGTGTTAGTATATTGATTGGCATTTTAAATTGAGTTGTATTGGCCTGAATTTCTTTTAAATCAGATTATAAAACTGTGGAACAGAGTTAATACGATTAGGTAACGATATTCAGCATCAAATTGTTCTTACTAGAAGATATTTGAATTTTAACTTCTAAATCTGTTCAATTGATTTTGAGATCTTGGTCTTCTTTAAATAGGCAATTTTTTATTGTAGAGTTGTAGGCAAGGTACTCAAGAGTGTTGAAGCAGCTCAGAACAAACTTGGCCAACATGTTGGGTCATGCTTTTGACTTAGCTCCAGTCAACAGCACAGTTTACGGAAATACTGTGTGTACCACTTTACAGTCCAAGTCTTTGGTCAGCCTTGCCCAGCCGCTTGGTCTTCTCATCAGCACTTCTAGCTGTTTAAGGGAGCATCTGTTTTTGAAATTAGAAAAGAACCCTCTATATGGAAATCACTTCATGTTTTTCTTTAAGGAAGCTGCTATGCAGCAATATTAGTAAATAAGTAGTCTTACCTGCATGGTCTCTTAGAAGCACTCTGTAAAAGTTAAGATACAGTACAAAACGTTGCTGTTTACATTTCTTGTTATTTGATTATTCCCAATACTTAGCGATAACAGTAACAGAGCACTTCATATGCAAAACCCTTGGGGTAGAGATTTGCAAACTTCTGGTGTTCGTTGCCAAATTTATTTTTTACAAAGCATTCTCACTCATTGCTGATAGTACCAGCCCACATCTAAGTCTCTGCCAGTCCTTTTCCATTTTGTGCTGTGGGGCAACTTTTGAACATAATCAGCCTTAAACTTATTTGGTTTACTGTAAATCTTTACCTTTCATATGGCTTCTTGGTGTACCACTTGAAGGCACTCGCTTTTCCTAATATTAAACATTTTGTCAGGTAGACTTTCATGAAAGGTTAGAGTTATCATGCATTATTGATCATACTTATTTCAAATACACAATGTGACCAGGACTGCTTGCAGAGTCTTGTTAAGTGGGCTAAGAAATTCCTTACCTGGGGGAGCTATATTACTGCTTGAGGGGGAGCTTATTGAATCTAAAATGTTTTCTTATTTTGTACTTGTCTGGTTACCAGATTCATGTAAAAGGTTGCGTTGTGTGATAGCGTAGCATATTCGGAAATGATTAGTGCACGTACTGCACTTGCATGTAGTCATGTACAATTAAAAAAAAAAAATTAGATGTCATTTTCTCATAGGACCATTTGTGGTGAGGGTTGGGTTGTTCTGTGATGGGGGGGACAGTATGCAGGCTGGGAGCTTGGAAAGAAAGTCACCCTACCTTCTGCAAGGTCGGGGAGGTGATTTTGATGCAGATTGATACGGGCCTCTGGGTAACAAGTTTAGCAAATGCAATGTGGAAAAAGATTCTCAAGGGCTTCTCGGGTAAGGGGCGGTGGGTGCATGGTGGATAGGACATTTCCCAAGACCATCACTATTTCCAAAGTAATGTTGTGACTATAGAGGATTTAAATTTTTTGAAGGTAACTTAACTCACGTCTGAAAGGTGACTATTTTCCTGTCATGCTAGACATTGCTCAAATACGGAATTTCTAATGTAATACAACTTGAAAGCAATGAATGACCGGTTACAAAATTTGTTGATATACACTTTAGCCTTTTTGTGTACAGCTTTTATGCTTGCCTCCAGCAAATTACTTGCATGCAGTGTTTTCTGTGTTTCAGGTATGGTGCTTAAGCCTTCAGCGTGAGGCCTAGCTAGACTGCCAAACTCTTCCTTCAGCAGCTTGCTTATGCTTGTGGTGTTAACCTTTCTGCAGGGGGTTGTGCTGTTTATTTACAAAATTCCATTTTCCAATTATAAAAAGAATATTATATTAAGAGAGTCTTCTTTTTACCAATTAGGTCAAAGTCCTAAAATTTTAAGACCTAAACCACATGGTTTAGAGCGAACTGATTCACAAACCATAGGTGACTTTACTACAAGAAGAAAGGGTATGTACTTTAGCACTGTATGTATATGGAGCTTTATAAAAATAAATAAAAATTAAGCAAACTGTTGTTCTATTACTCTCCTCTAGACTTTTTACTTCTATTATAAGCTAAGATCGTGGGTGCGTATACCTTGCCAAGCAAAAAGCTTCCTATATAAGAAAGTAAAGCCTTTCTGTTATGAACAGCGTCTGAATACATTGTCTTACATTAACAAAGATGTTAGATCTCTTAAGTTTTGGCTGTTCATATTTTGGATTTGCTTTTTTATTTGTTTACTTAGAAAAAAAGTATGTATGACTCACCTGTAAGTTCCTTGAAATATGTTTTGTTAAGCAATAAACCTGAAATCAGTTTACTTGGGTCTCCTGCTGTTGGCTAAATGCTGAAGTAAGACCAAATATCGATCCTGTGACCATTTATTAATACACTGATTTGTGTATGTAACTTCATGAATGTTGCAATTAGTCTGGGCTTAAATTAAGGTGCTGAGGTGGTGATTTATAGGGTCACATGAAGTAGAGCAAATTACAGATAATGTGAAAAATCTCACAGAAGTGTCACTGATCAGTACCTTTGGTTGTTAAAGCCCATTGCAACCGGATGAAATATTCCTGCTGTTCTCAGTGGGCTTTGGACAAAGTCCTTGCTCTTTCTGCTGGAGTGGTACCTTGGCCACTGATTATACCTGCCATTTAGCTTCAGGCCTTTACAGAGGACTGGAGCTGAGCTGATAATTTTTGTCGCTCAATCTTCAGTATCATCTTGCCTACGTAAAGTTCAGTTCTGCCACCCTATCTCATATGACACCTTATACCTTGACACAGATGAGTTGTAGGTCCTCTTCTGAGGCTGTGGTGACAGCTTGTTATGAGCAAGTGAGTTCAAGTGGCAGAATTACTGGAGCAGGCTTGATATGCTTTGAGTAATTATGACTTTTTAATTAAAGGAGAAAACTGTTTGGGATGCTAAAGACTCGTACCTATCCAGAAAATGTGAATCATAAGTCCTTACGTTTGATATGTAAGATAAATGACTCTTCAATAAACTCTATCTGAAGAGCGAGTATAATGAAAGTATGATGAGTACAGTTCTTGTAAGACAACCACACTGATTAAGCAGCTGATTTGTCAGTTCCTCATGTAGTCACTTATGACAGCTTTTACTCCACATGAACTAGTTCTGCATGCCCGATATTTGATCTTGGTGAATTTGTTAACATGCAGCAAACAGATAATTTGGGGGCTGGGTGGGGCTGGCTATTACTGTAATGACATTGTATTTTATTTCCTTAAAACAGTTTTAGGGAGGATGAAGTTGGGATTCAAACTGTGGCAACAGTTTGACTCTATGTAAACTTGTTCCCTACAAGTCCCATGATCCTTCTTTAATTTTTTTTTTAAATGCTTAGGAAGGATGAAACATAGAAGTTGGAGGGATGATGTTTCTCTCTAATAGTCAACTTGTGGTTCTGTTCTGAAAATGGAATTTAAAAATGTCACCTTTTCTAGCCCATTTGTTGTCACTGATGGCACAAACATGCTGATGCTCTGCTCTCCAGTTGATGAGCACTGAAGCAAGCCAAACACCTTTTGGAATTAAAGCTAGGTGTTGGCTCATCTCTCCATTTTTGCAAACTTAATCTTAGTTGCAGATTCTGCCCACACTTTGAGCTGTGAAATTTAATCTGTAGGGGCACATGCATGCAGTGAGGGCAGAGTTTGCATAAGAATAATTGTCCATGAGCCAAGAAAAGTATATGGAGTTGACTGTGCTGGCATTTTAAGCTGAAACAGTCAACCCTATCTGTGCTTGTAAGTTCAGCAAGTCATTGTGCCACTGTAAACACAGAACATGATGCTGCCAATTTCAGAGTCTCTTTTCAAAACAGAAATTCTGTGTAAAAGTATATATTGCAAAATTCTTAAATTGTTTTTTTAAATACTGTTGCTTTTTAGTAACTGGAAAGTTTAAACTATAAGTTAATGTATCATAGCTTTATGAGAACTGGAGTGTCTCCTTTTCCTAACTAGTGTTTACTGTTTAAAAAAAAAAAAAAATTTTTTTTCTTGTTATTTAGACTTCGAAAAGTTATTAAATTTAAGTTTGTTTAGGAATGTTCTGTGCATTAAGGTTGTCTGTTTCTTATGTAGCAAAACCAGCTCCACTAGAAATAAAACCTCTGCCTGAATGGGAAGAATTGCAAGCCCCAGTTAGATCTCCTATCACCAGAAGCTTTGCACGAGAGTAAGTTTCCTAGCTTTTCTTCATTTGGAATAATTGTTTCGGTTGACTAGAGTGTTAATAAATGAGTATGTACATCTGTTATATTTTCAGCCCGTGTAATACAGATTCAGGTTTCCTTTAGAGGTGTGTGTATGCACACATGCATTAAGACAAAGTATGTCAGTATGAGTTTTTATTTCATAATACTACACGTAAAGGACTGTATAACCAAAAAATGCAACACTCTAGTAATCTTGAATGAAAATTCAGCTCTAATGTGCTTATTTTTGTTGTTTACCAGGAGGTTTAAGATATTCAAGATGTATTGTTTGTAAAATAATTCCTGGTAATTAGCTCCTCCAGGTTTCCCATGTCTCCCAGACCGGATTCAGTTCATAGCACAACTTCCAGCAGTGACTCGCACGACAGTGAAGAGAATTATGTTTCCATGAATCCAAATCAGTCCACTGAAGACCCAGTATGTAAAATCTACTACATCTTAACTACTCTCTTCCTGTGCAGTCCTTACTTTTAAATCATGCAAACACAAATCCTTCCACTCGACATCGCCTTCCTTTAGACTTCTAGATCAAAATTAAAAAATATATATTATCTGTGTAATACAACTGTAATTTTGATAAGATTTCACTGAGGAAGTTAAGAGCATAATCATATATAGACACTACGGTTAGTATACATATCTGTTGTACAAAACAGTTCAATACATGATTTTTTTCTTAGACTTTTTTTCTTCTTTCCTAGAAAATGTCTTCTCTTGTCTGCAGTTGTTAGTTCTAGATTATGCAGCAGTTCAGTATCAGGACATCAAGGGAAATAAACTATCGTAAGACCTCTGAGACAGGCTTAAAAACCGTTACTAAAAGGAAATATTCCAAGAAATATGGAAGGAATGGGGGGGAAGGATGGATATGTTGTTTACATTCTATAAAAAAAAAAGCTACTTCTCTTTTATTAGACTTCTTCCAAATAAAATAGGATAGAGTCGGTCTTTGTATATTAAATATGTATATTTCTTCCCCTTTTGGGGAGTTTTTTCATATGGTAAAGTTTCAAATATTTACTTTGCAGTGCAGTCAGTAAAGAGCTAGTTAAGAAAAGTTAATAATGTGCTCTGTGTGAGGGGTTTTTTGTTTGTTTTAGGAGAGGGGAGAGAGAAAAAGAAAGTAATAACATTTTAAAGTAAAAGAATAGCAGTAGACCTAGGCCTGAAATGAAACATGGTCCAGAATACCCTTAAAGCACCGGGGAGGAAACCTGGATCTTTGTCCCAGGTTTTGGGTCAGGGTAGTTTCAGTGCAATTCCCATGTTTTTACTGCTTGGATTCTTTCTTAGTGGGGAATACATTTCTCATTTTTAAAGCCTTATGAAGCTGTGGTTTCCAAACCTCCTTTGGGGTAGAGCCTGCCTGCCACCTTTTTTGTTCTGTTCATTTGTCTGTCATCTTGTATGACGTGTGCTACTCCGTTTCACTACACCCTAGACTTTTCTCACAGTGCTGCTTGCTACCCCCCTCCCCTGCTGTCCCAGACACCTTCCCCGGTCTCCTTCCCCTCGTGCTCCATGGCTGCCTGTGGTTACCACCTCTTAGGTCCCCCTGAGTGAACCCCTCCTGCTGACTTCTGTGGCAGCTCTGACTCAGTGCAAGCTTACGAGCCTGCAGAAAGTCTAGCTCGTGCTTTGTGCAAAGTCTGACCTGTCAGCAGTGCAGGCGCGCTTCCCAGGTGAAGTGCGCTTCAGCAGTGGGGAGCCAATGATGTAAAAACGTAGCCTGTCTCTTACAAGAGCATTGTGCAAGAGGCACCGGTAAGTAATCAGTAGCATCCCGTTTTACACATGCAAGAAATGTCCCATTTTGCACAAAAGTTTGGAATTGCCTCTACCCACAGTAGAATTGCAGAATCATAATTAAAAGTGGAGATTTCTGTTGATTCTTGCAATGCTATTTCAGGGGTTTAACTTCAGTACTAAGATGGTGTATTTAATATTACAGCCAAGATGGCTTGTCATTAGTATCTTCTGTTTGCTTGCACCAGTCATTCTTCAAGGTTGTTCTACATATTTCTTTTCATTTTCATTTATATTTTAAGCTTGTTTTCTAATGCTTATGTTCTGCCTGTCTAGTTTGTTTGAAATAACAGATCCTTCTCTGTTTAATGAGTAAGAGCTTTTTTATTTACACTGGAAACCTTTATACAGATCCCAATTTTTGTGTTAAGTATGCAGAAATATGTTTAGAGAACTTGGGCAACAAAAATGAACTTTTGTCTCAGTTGTTTGTGTTTGTCCTTGTTACCGCTTAATGAGTTGGATAATACAGTTGTAATGGATAACAACATGAATTTAAAAAGCCCAGCCCGTTAAGCTTTAACCAATAAAATATTTTATTTCCTAGAGAACCTGAATGTTTCCAATATTTCAAGGCCTTTGTTTTAAAATGTGTCAATTACATAGACTTTTCAGAAATTTTTATTTGTTCCAACTACATCTTAGGAAGGAGTCTGTACTTTTTTCATCTATCTCTGTCATCAGCTTTGAAACATCTTGTTTGGTTACGTTGCACTTCTGTTTTATTTAATAAAATCGGCAATATTCTGCTTTCTTTCAAGTTGCTGTCAGCCTTACCCTTCTGTCTTTCCTTCTGCCTTCCTCTTCATTTTTTGCTGACTGCTGCCCTCTGTCTTCCTTTTTTTTCTTTATCTTTTAGAGAAGAGTCCTTCTATTGTACTGTTCCTATAACACCTGTTAAGAGGGAGGGATCAGGCTGGGAGAGGACAGAGGAGGTGAGGTTGTAAAAGTATGGGCTAATTGAAATGTAGGTATATGCAATACAACTTCAGTTCAGGCAGCTGTGCACAAATCTTCCCAAGTTTTAATCTTTTAGTTTTATTAATTGAATACTACTTTTTGATTTGAAGTTAATTATGATAGCTTTTGAATGAAATTCAAAAGTCTCGTTTGAAGCTTTGCCACTTTTGTAAGGCTGAAACTCTTGTAAGGTATTGAATAGCCATAAAAGGTTTTTTTTAAATTGTAATTAAGAAATGCTAAATTTGAGATGTAACATAACTTCATTAGAAAAAAAATAAACACCAAAACCACTCCGTTCTTATCTCGTGATATGAAAGGGGTGTTAGGTGGAAGGCACAGATTGATTTGGTGGCAACCTTAGCTTTGGGGNTTGACTGTCCCAGGCTCAACATAGTTTCATTTCTACTTAGTTTGAATATATCTGTCGCGCAGTGTCAATAAAACTTTCATGGTTTAACTGATTGTAAGAGCTCAGTCAGTTCTTTAACCTTGAATATTTTGACAGTTTATATATTTGATAATTTGGACTGTTAGCATGTACATTTGCAGCTGAAGTTCTTTATATTATAATTTCAGAATTTGTTTGGTAGCAACAGTCTCGATGGAGGAAGCAGCCCCATGGTAAAACCTAAAGGAGATAAACAAGTAGAATATTTAGATCTGGACCTAGATTCAGGAAAATCTACCCCACCTCGTAAGGTAAGCAAACCTTGAACTTTTGCATTTCTGTTGTAAAGACCTTAGAATTTCTTCACAAGTAGTTGCTGGGAAAGAGCCTCCAGCAAGATCACCCTAATTAGTTTGTCAAAAGGTCAATCAGAGAGGCTTTGTCGGACCTTTCAGTGAAAGGTGCTTGTTCGATATCTGTTTGGGACATGTATTTAATTTTCTAATAAATAAATTGTTAGTTTAACATGTTTTTCACTCTCCATTGCCTTTATCCAGAAGAAGAGCAGTGGTTCGGGCAGCAGTGTGGCAGATGAAAGAGTTGATTATGTTGTGGTTGACCAGCAGAAAACACTAGCACTGAAGAGCACACGGGAGGCATGGACTGATGGAAGACAGTCTACAGAATCTGAAACACCAACAAAAAGTGTGAAATGAAAATATTGCTTTTTCTTCAGAGAACAGAAAGGAGTGAATTTGGAAGAATTACAGAACCACAGTGGAAGTGTTGCTTGATTGTACAGTATTCACTGGTGTGTGAATAGATTCTTCACCAAATAGGATGGAAGCCAAAGGACACCTCAAATATATGAAAGGAATCTTAAGATCGTATATCGGCTATGTGGTCTCTGGAAAATTTGCAACCTGTAAATAACATGTAAAATAGTATTGCTTAGCTTTCAGAAAACCTTCTGTTCTGTAGTTAACACATTTGTAGTATTACCATGTTTATGCACTTTTTCAGTTACAATGTTGGTTCAGGTATTCCCAGTTAGTGTACCTTAACGCCTAATTTGTTTGGAGAATTTTTTTCCTTACACTACTATTCCTTACAATTTTAGGTTAATTAAGCTATGTGTAGATACGGAAATTAATATTTGAACTTCATTTTAACAACTTAAAATTGATTTTCATGGAAATACAACTGAATAATCTACTTGAAATGTCAAGAGATGACCATTAGTTACATACTTGTTTATATTTAATACATGCAAAAGATTATTTGGAAGTCTACAGGTTACCTTCCTAACAAAAATTGCTGTGAGTTAATAATAATGAACTATACTGGGTTTAGACCTACAATCCTGGCTTATATGTTAGTTGTTAGTGGTGGAACTTCTATTGTATTTTATTAATGACAGTGTTCTGTGTTCGATGGGTGAAGATTCTGCAGGGTGGGATCTTACACTTTTAAAGACTGAATAATTAAATATCAAATAAGCCTGCAAACCACTGATGGCATGCAGTAATATTGTGATCTCACACTTATTAACAAGAAATAACCTTTATATTATTTACAGAAGGTAGAGTATATAAATCAGGTACGTACCAAGCACTGTTGTGCTAATACACTGATCAGGTTTAGACAATGAGCTTTAGTTTTGTACTATTTAGAAGTTCTAATGTCAGTTTTCAGTTCAAGATTAGTGGGACGGTTTGACATTCACTGTTTGTAGTACTAGCAAAATACTGTGATTTTTGAATTAGACATTAATTCAAATGGAAATACTATGTTTTGACACCATAGTGCCCTTCTTATGATCTTTATTTTACTTCAATCTCCTGCTTGGCCTTATATTTAAATCCCTATGCAACTGATATTTTATAACTCTGTTTTTAAAAATTAGATAATGTACTTAAATGATCCCCTTGTAAACCACTTGTTGCTCTTTCCTGGTACAGGATTTTAAGCTCTGTATACTGTGATCCTTTATTTTACTATGCCAGTTCCAAATAATAATCTGCCTTGGTTTAGAAACATTTTTTTTATCTGGAAGAAAATAGAGCTCTTTAAATACATGAATGAGTTAGGTCTAGATAGAAAACTTACTAACACTTTTTTTTTTACACAAATGCCCTTAAGTAGGCTGTTGGTTTTATTTTCCCACCCAATTGTTTTATTTTGTCCAGGTCATTTAAAAGTTGAACATAGAGCTGTGTTGTTTGCTGGCATGTTGGCCTTAGTACTGTGCCTAATCTACCATTGTTTTTTCTCCCCTCACAGCCACAATCTACCGTATGTAAATTGTTATTTTTAACAAAGGTTCTTTTTAAATTAGTAATATTTTGATGCTTTGTTCTTTAAAAAGAAGAAACTAAACACAATGCATTTTGAGGTGAATTTTAAATAAATCAAGTTGTTCAGTTTCGATGTGTAAACTCTGTCCTGTGAAACAGTAAACAGGTATTAATGTATGTGTAAAGGTGCCCAGATACCAACCACTTTTTTTCCAAAATTGTATGTTACCTCTTAGTACCTCTCAAAAAAACAAAAACAACAACAAAAAAAAAACACAGCTAAAACAGTTTTCAAAACAAATCTCTGGTGTAAAACCCTGCCCCAAGCAATTAAATTAATCTGAGTCCCAGCCTTCTGGGAGTCAGGAAAAGTGATGTGAGCCAGGGGACCTTGATGGCTTAAATCAAAAGTAGTTCAAATCCTTAAAGACTCTGGAGCTGCAACTCAACTCTGCTTCAAAGTTCTTATCCAATACTAAACTGTTCCTCACTGATGCTACAGCTGACACACCCACAGGCATGGTGAGTACTTGGTAAGTCTAATGTTTGGTTTAGGACACTGGTTTTAAGCATTTTATTGGTGCAATCACAGCAGTGCACCTCCAATGATGAGTTGCCTCTAATTTGTTAACAGAAGTGATTAGATAATTACTGCATCTGTTTATCCACCAAAGTTATTTTGATGCTTACCACTGTGGGAAAGAGTCATACTGTGTAATCCTGCACTCGCATATATGCCCAAGGAGTAATTATGATTTTGGAATACTTCAGACTTGTATTTGTGAAGTGAACGCACAAATTTGGGGGAGAAAGTTTGGAAGGGCTGCTAATCCTTCACCCATCCCTAACTCCTCCTCCTTTGAAACATTTCCTGACTACACAACTATATGTGTGTGCGCGCGCATATACAGAAATATATATACACACACACATATATAANCCAAAATTGTAGGGGGGAGGGGAGGGGGGGAAACAGTTTCCTAGGCTGGCCTCTCTTGTTGAGCTATTGATATGAGGTGGTTTTGCTCTGTTTGCTGACATCGGTGCTTGGTTTACAGTTTACACTTATTCTTTCTTCACTTTATATGATAGCATTCGTAATATTTATGATTGATAATCAACTCTATTTCTAGGCTATTTTCCTTCCTTTTGTTAAGGAAAATAGCAGTTTTCAGCCTGTAAAGATAGTATAATGCTTTCTAAGTAATAGTCTAGAAGTTTTCTTTTAGTTTATTAGGTTTCTAAGCTGTTTTCTCCCCTTGATTCCAGTAATGAGTGGTTTTTCTACTTCCATGTTGTCCAAAGGATGTTCAGAATTAGAGACATGCTACTAACTCTGATATCTCATTTTCACTTAGAAAGCTAGAGTGGCACTTGGTGCTGCAGGTTTGTCAGAGCTCTAGGATTTTCTAAAGGCTATGAATATTAAATTGAAAGTGTGAGTTCTAAAATTGAAGGTGGTAGAAAGAAAGCTAGACTGTTGTTAGCCATATGCAATTTTCAGTTCTAGCTTCATGAAGACACTAGTCTAAACAGAGGTGGATGCTGGTGGAAGCTCTGGTAGAGATTACTGCAGAAACAGTTTGTCAGTGTTGTTAAACGTTCCTTTTCAAACAGGTGAGGTCTTGTCTCACGAAAACACGTTATCATTTGTGAATATAGTTTTCATTGCTGTGTGTCATAAATGAGTCATTTTAAACTGCAAGTGTGTGTGTAAATCTTGCAAAAAATCAAAAGAAAAACTTAGTACCTTGTGCAGTAAGATTGACTCTGAAGATGGTTTAGCATCCCCTTACTCTATAATCTGAACAGTTTTTCTGGTAAGTACTACTGGCCACACTTCTACACACTGTGACTTAATCATTATAACCTCATAAAGCACAGGTGCAAAAACATAGCTGTTGTGTTCTGCTAGAAATGTGTAAAGTGACATTGGAAAAGATGAAAAGATAAACATGACCGTTAGTCTTTTAACTTTACTGAGATTTTTTTATTTATAAAAATTGACAATCTGTTCATGTATGGTAGTTGACATACTGCCACACACAGGCTTTGCAGACAAATTAGTCTTGCCATTTTAATTACGTAATTTAGAGTTCGTTGCTCCAAATAGATAAATGGGGAGTGATGGGCAGCTCTACAGCTTTCACATTGCATTATGAGATAAGCAAGATCCTTATTGCAATGAAATGTAAGCTTAGTTGTTACTGATTGCAGTAGGCAATTCATATATATTAGTCTTGCAAAACTGCTTTGGAAACTTACCAGCCCTAAATGAGCCTTCCGTTCCCTCCTTTACTATAGAGGTTTGTATCGTGAAGAGCCAAAGGATATGTATATTTGCTCAAGAAAAGGTTATTGCCGTGCAGTGTCAGTGTGCAATTTTAGAAAGCGGTAATATCACATAATGTTTGGAATTTTTTTTACCCCTATGACTCTTAAGAAGCTGAGTGCTGTCCACAGGCAAACTTAAGTTTGGAGACTATCATTTGTATGTCTTGTATTTGCTTTGGGTCTGTGTATTGCACCAAACACTTCTTAAGGTTCATTTGCTGTTGTCTGTCTTAGTACATGTAAATACTAATGTGATCCGTGATGACAAAAAAAGAGTGCTTGTCCAGCAGTTAGTGTGATAAATGTTCCACAAAAATGTGACAACTGGCTTTGGATGAACCAAAGACCAAGTTGTGAGTTTTTTGTTTAGCTTTTGTTTTAACTGAACAAGATATAGTTAGGTATAGTTCTCAACTCGATGAGGTGCAGAGTGGGACAACAAGAAAAGGTGCTTGAGATGCTTATGACCAATGTCTTTGACATTTAAAGTTTTCAGTCTATGTTTAAGGTTTAACATCCTTGGTATTAATTTTCAGTAACAAATGTGGGAGAATAGCAGGTACTGGATGCCTGACTAGTTGAGAGGCTTGAGATCTTATTAAACACCTAGACTGTTCTGATGCCAGTGGATTTCATTTCACATTTTCTTTAAGTGAAAATTCCTGTGTTTGGAGGATTTGAAAATGTCAATGTTTGCTTTGACTTTTTTTTAGAAGAAACAAGTTACCTGAAATATATAGTTGTGTAACTTGCAGTGTCGATGCATAAATTAAGAAACATTAAATGTTTTGGTAAAATAGACTTTCAAAATAAGTACCTCACCGTGATGCCAAATTTAGTAAGAAAAATGAATTATTTTCCTGTTTCTAAACCACAAGGCATGAGGCGGTGCCTTTACTTCTGTGTTAAAAACAAAAAGTAAATATTACAAAAACTTACTGATTTAGAAATATTTTAGCCTACTGCGGTAAAATGGCATAGAAAAAATCCCATGCAGTTTAGAACATAAAATACGAAGCTATGAAAATGGAGATACTCACTTTTCTTTGTTATAAAATCAATATTTGTGCTAATCATCATGATTCATGTTTGAAGATTCTTACAGGACTCATAATTGTTGCCAAGCCTTTTCCTGGTAAGTTGGATCTGCAACAAAACAAGTAGAAAATGTCACATGAATTTTGAGAAAAGAATAAGAATTTAGCTACTGTTACAAGATTTTATTAAATGCTGTTTTGAGGTTCTTTTCAGCTGCTGTTGGGTGTTAGTGTGTGGGACTTGCACAGTGTACCCAGATGACCTGATTGCATTTTGGGAGGCAGTGTGGAAATTCAGTCTCGTGAAGATATTTAAAGGGTGTAATACAAAGTAGAACCATTCTTAGCATTACTTTTATAATTGACTGAGCACTTTCAAGTATGAAATGAAATGCTTTTGATTGAGGAAAAAAACAGAAGTCTTGCAGTAGGACAACTTAATATTTTATTCAAGTTTAGCTGTTGTCATTTCATTGGAGAGTTGAGCAGTTCTTGGACTAGTTGTAACTAGCTAGTGACTAGCCATATAACCTAGCAGCGCAGAGTCCAGTGTGTGCCCAAGAAACAGCACTTAAAGAACACTTCAGGTAAAGTACAGATTTCTGTTTTAAAATCCTGTTTAGAGAAAATAGGTTGCTGTTTGGATCATTGTTAGTGAACGTGAACAAATACAACTGAGGAGTTGAAAGTTGCCTTTACTACTTGTTCTTAATCAGATGGCCAGAATGGGAGAAAAAGTGTAATTAGTGCCTTATTTTTCATCAATTCCTACCAGATTGTAAGTTATATAAGACTCTGTTTGTATGCTATTTTCAGAGAATATATTTAGAGGAAGTAATGATTACTTGTTTTTGTGCAGCAGTGTTGTGGATTTACACACACAAACTATGCTGGCTAATTGAAATGGTTTGCTCAGGATTTTTTCCCCTTACCTATTAGTGGTGAAAGATGCTGGCCAGGGAGTTGTGGAGATGCCTCAGACTGGCCTGCTGGAGTACCTCAGTTTGTGTCTGGAGTTAATTGCTTCCAAATGGTGATTCAACCCTCCGCTGAGGTTGTCTGCATAGTAGTACATATAAATCATGTTGTACGTACTTAGTTATTTTTTTAAATTAATCGTAGTTGAGGCCAGAATGTTAAGTGGTGTTCAGTTATGCTCCATAATATGTAGTTAGGCCTGGAGCAGTATTTTTAAAAGGTATTAAGTGTAACAGGGTTGCAGGTTCCCTAGGCACATAAACTCAGTTTATGATCTCTTGAGGAGCAGGCTTTCATAGTCAGGCACTGGTGATAGTCTGATCGCTGATAGTGCTATCCTATTAGGGTTGTCAAAAAATACTTGTATGATGTTGCAAGTTCTACACAGCTGCAAGACTGATTTTTACTTCAGTCAGTGCCTATAGATGTAGTAGGTGACTTTTGCAAGGAAGCCTCTTTGCTTACATTGTCTTGCCCTCATTGCCATGCCGTTTGGTGAGAAGTGAACTTCATGAGTGTGAGAAAACAGCATCAGTGAAGAAGCTGACCACTGACAGGAAGGAGAATCTGGAGCCTTGAAAAGGGAAGGATCTGTATGCATAATGAAGTATGTGTACATGTGCAAATTGTTATGTTATATATGAACGCTATTTTTATATGTAAAACACATAATTTTGCATTTTGGTTGAGCCTTTTCAGTCATAGTGGCATGCAAATAAAACCTAAAAACACTTTATCTATTGGGTTTCTTCTGTGAGAGTGCTACTTGTTACAGAATCTCCGTTCTTTGAGGATTTCTGTAACAAGTATCAACAGTTGACACTTTTTTATGGGTAAATTTTACTGCTCAAAGGTCTTTTTCTAAACTGGACACAAGTGGAATCTGACACGCTGTGTGGAGGATGTGTTGCTGTTACCAAACTTCCCATGGTTTGTGGTTGTAATAAAAGATTTTTGGTCTTCATTCACGTCACTTTTTTTTGTAGTCTGCTTTTTGAAGATAGACTTAAACACAGTAGGCTTACAAATGTTCATTACAGCTTAAGCACTGCAGATGAACTCAGTGCCATTTATTTTGTATGAAACACTAATTTTGTTAGCATGGTTACACTAATTTAAATAACTCCAGTGTCATCTTCACAGTACTCAAAGACTATGTGGATAGATATACACTTATATGTGGTAAACTCTTAAACATTGTTTCCTTGCATTAAGGAATCTATTGAATTAATGTATAGTATCTTTTGCATGTGTTTTTTTTTACAGTGAAAGTCAATACATCAGTTATGATGCAGCTACACCTTTGCTGTTGGGCAGTATGTAATTTCTTTTGTGTAGCATTTTACTTTTGCATTTTAAGCAAACAAAAAATCTGAATGCAAACCAGATTTTCTCACTTTTCCTAGCTTCTTGAATTCAGATGACCTGCATATGTCTGTTCTTGTGGCCACAAACAGATTTTTCATTCCTTTCATTTTCCAGCCTTTGAGAAGATTTAGTGTTGATGCGTGTGCAGCAATGCCTTTTAACGTAATTGCTGCACAGCTAATGGTATCGTTGAGAGTTGCTCTTTCTTGTGGCATTTTAATTTCTTATTTAACAAGAAGTCATCTCAAGAACATTAAATTATGATTACATAACTGAGCAACAAAACTGAAAGATGTTGCCTGCAAGATTTGACAAAAATCTGTAATTAAACTGCTTTTTACTAACTTTATAAGCCTGTTAAGAATTAGTTGTCTCTACAGTTCAGTACTGGCTGAAGGAGGATTTTTATGCCTTACTGTGTATTTGACCATATGCTGGTGTTTAAAACATTATTAACCTCTGTCATGAGCTTCTTTATGCTGTTGGTTGCTTTTAATTTAAGGTCTGCATATTTGGGGCTCTATATGCACTGTTACGATTTTGTGCATTCATGAGCATACTCATGCTAACTTGGAAAGTTCTCATTTCTTCTTTTCTTGCTTAGTCTTCTGCTTTGCTTTTAGAACTTTTAGAAATTTGAAACCTTTAGTCTTCCTTTCTTCTTTTCATGCACATTTTTTTTTTGTATTATGCCTGCCTTCCACAACTCTTTGAAGCCTAATAGTTTGCTTTTTTCGCCTTTAGTTCAGCCTTTTCCTCTGACCATGATGGAGATTTTGGAAACTGTCCTGGTTTTGGCTGGGATAGAGTTAATTTTCTTCCTATTAGCAGGTATGGTGCTGTGTTTTGGATTTAGGATGAGAATAAGGTTGATAAAACATGGATGTTTTAGTTGTTGCAGAGCAGTGCTTACACAGAGCCAAGGACTTTTCTGCTTCTTGTGCTGCCCGGCCAGCGAGGAGGCTGGGGATGTGCAAGGAGCTGGGAGGGGACACAGCCAGGGCAGGTGACCCAGACTGGCCAAAGGGATGTCCCATACCCTACAGCGTCATGCTCAGCAATAGAACTGGGGGGAGTTTGCCAGGGGGGCTGCCATTGCTCCAGGACTGGCTGGGCATCTGTCGCTTGGAGGTGAGCAATTGTGTTGTGCATCACTTGCTCTTTTTTCTTTCACTTGTTTTTCTTTCTTATTAAACAGCCTTTTCCTCAACCCATGAGTTCTTGCACTTTTACCTTTTTCAATTCTCTCCTCCATCCTGCTGTGGCGAGGAGGGTGAGGGAACAGCTGTGTGGAGTCTAGCTGCCTGCGGGCTTAAGCCACGACAGTAACTCTTTTTGCTGCTTCACAGCATGGTTCTCTTCACTTGGAAATAGTTTGTCCAAAATTCTGATTTGAGTTGACTCCTAGTGATACTGCACTCTTGCAGTGAAATAGGGTCCATGACAACTTCAAGTGAGTAATACTGAATAATGAAATTATGGAAGAATTAGAGCTAGAGTTAAGAGTTTTTGTTGAGAAGTAAATTGTGTTCAGAAGCCTTTGGGTCTATGAAACTATTTCATTGTTATCCTATTAGGGTACCAAAAAATAGTCATATGATGTTGCAAGTTCTATATAGCTGCAAGACTGATTTTTATTTCCTGCCTCTGCAGAGAGAAGAAAGATGTTCTGGTTTTACTGTGAAATTCAGGTTTTGGCTAGGAATATTTTTTTGACAATGTTTCACCGTATGTGAATGAAATACTTGGGTCTGGTTTAAGCAAAAAATCTTCTCTTTATGATACAGTCAGAGTTTCTCAGAAGTGAGGAAAATGGAGAAGCTAAAGTAGTAGCCAGGAAGAGGGAAGAGAGAAGAAACAATTTTGAAATAGAGATGAAAGGTATATTAATCTTTTCTGAGGCCCACAAGGATCTCAGCACTGCTCACTGACTTGCTGGGTGGTCAAGGTTCAATGAGGTTTGGGTGGAGGTAGTACTTTTCTTTCTTTTCTTACTAGCAGTTCTCTCTCATCTCCTACCAACTAGTATGATCTTACCTGGTGATTTTAGACTGATGATAAATGAGGGTGTTGAAAGTGCTGAAACATCTTGACCTCTTCTCAAATACCTTCTTCCTAAATGCCTCACTTTTCTTCACCAGGGATCCTCCACATGTGGTTTTCAGTGCTTTTCTGGGAAAACAGAAGAGTGAAAAATCAGGAAGGGAAATATATTGTGCTTCCCACCCCTACCCTGCTGCCCATACCACGCAGATTGTACTGCATTATTGGAAGCAGCTCTAGAAGAGGAGAGGGGGCAAGAGCTGAGGCAGAGCAGATTAAAACTGGAGACAAAACTATTCTGGATTAGCATAGGTGGCTAAATTAATAAAATTGCACTAATTTGCTACTGCTTATATTGAGAAGTCAAGGCTGTCACTGAATGTAACAAACAGCCTTCAACAAAGCCCTGGGACTGGGTTTTCATCTATGATGAGAGATGATAAACAGTGGGAAAACATGTCAGTAAATTTGCTATTAGTTGAGAAATCCTATTCTAGGAAAACTGAAATTTTCTGGGAAGTTGTTCTTCCGAGTAGTTAGATAGAAATGAAGTGACACAATTGTTCAGAAATGTCAAAGCAAACTATTTAAACTTCAGAAAATTTTAAAGGAAGTCTAATAAAAAAAAAAAGAAGAAGAAATGAAGAGTTGTAACAGTCATAGCAGAGATTTCTCCATTTATCTACTACCTTCATGGTTACAATAGTTCCTCTGAGTGTGGGACGCAGTATTGCAAACCTGCAGCGTATGCTCACTGGATGTGCCTACATTAACACTGCTTGTTAATGCATGTGTATCTACAGCTGAACAATTTGTAGTTGTACGGCAGTATCCAGACTATGTATGAACAAAAGGTGAGGGAACTTCAGCTTCAGACTAGCTCAGGCATGGTCCTTTGGACTCAGCCTCTGTTAGCAGTCGGAGTACAACAGTGCTGCTCCCTGAATTCTCTCTGTTCAGTTTCACCTACTTTGTGCACTCCAGAGTTCTCCTGTGCTCTGTGTTCTGGTATGTGGTAGCTGGCAGGGTGAGCAGGGGTGATCAGGGTGGCTTCAGAAGAGCGTGCCTCGTGTGAGAAAAGGTAATATGAGTGTAGAGGGGCTCAGCCGTCTTCTTGAGCAGTGCTCTGCAGCTGGTCATGGCTTCAGGGCAGTAGCTGGCCCTTCACTTTATTGTTCAATTAGACCACTGAATACCTCTACCCCCAATGTTTGCCTGCATCCTGAAATCACCAGGTAAGAGCATACTGCTTGGTGGGAGAGTGGCGACTTGAGCAGATACTCTGCCCCCCATTTCAGTGACTAAACAGCCCCTTTTATTCCAACTGGAGCTGTCCTATTAGACTGGTTGAAGAAAGCATTTGTTTTACTATGGTTTAGTCTTTCGTGGCAGTCCTCTTTTCTCGGCAATTTCTTGTGGAAAAGGGCATGAAGCTCCGCACTTATTTCCAGCAGGACAAGGGGCTGGGGATGATGTTGGGTTGACTTTAACTGTTAAAAACGAAAGTCAAGGCCTTCCTGAGCTGTGCCTAAACCGGTGCTGGGGAACCCCTACGTTACTGAACATGTTATTTCAAAACACGTCTCTAACACCAGCACCGCGCTGCCCTTTACCACACAACGCCGGCGCGAGAGCCGGTCGGCCCCGGCGCGCGGCGGCGCGGCCGTTAACC
>VXAL01014219.1:159162-201533 GCA_013399475.1 Chauna torquata | reverse complement strand
GATTCTATGATTCTATGACAACGGCTGGATCTCTCCCCAGAGGCAGTGCACCGGGGGGAGCAGCAATCCAACCTTGTCACTTCATTAGCGATACCTGCAGAGCAGCCTAGGCTGATTTTGCCTTGGTTCTCTCTGACTGCCAAGCCATCCTCTCACAAAACATGGGCCTTTTTCTTTCCTTTTTTTTTTTAAGTACTGTACAAATTGTGTACTCTCTAATCCTCAATACTATGACCTAATTCTTTGAATTGGAAATAAGGGTAGCAGTTCAACACCAGCTCCTAGTGTGTTTAGCTTAAGCACTTTTTATAGCTCTTTAAAAACAACAACTATAATAATAATAAAAAAAAATCATTAAAACACTTCTGTCTCAAATTTGCTTTTAGACCCCCAAGACTTGGCCAGCCTGGATCCTCATTGTCCCAGAAAACTTGCACCTTATACAGAGATGCACCAGAGCAGAAGTGGCCCCTGAGTACCTACATGGGCTCTTCTGGAGGCTTTGCTGGTGATGTTTGCTTGCTGTGATACCCTGCCTGATCTGCAATCCTGATTGCAGTGAAGAAACTCTGCAGGGAGGGAGTGTTTCACAGATCATTGTGTTTGCCAGGTACAGTGGAAGAGAAGCTGCTGAAAGCTGAGCTACAAGCACAGAAAGCCAGATGTTAGTACTGGAATATGCAATGCTCCCTATCACCACCAACCAGGCTTATCTAACTGCAGAGCAGTTCAAACCCCAGAAATGACCCAAACCCACTAAAGCCCAGGGTTACTAGTGTCTGCCTGTATTTAAACAGCAGGTGGCAACATCCTCTACTGTATGAAATTCTACTTGCATGTTCACAAAGGGTTTATTTTCCTTCTCTTGGAGCTGAAGGAACAGCAGGCTCTACATTTCTCAGGAGCAGTTTGCCAGCGATTCCAGAGGAAAGTCTTTGGAAATGCAGTGGAGAAGTATCTTGAATTAGAGCTACAGTCCCTGTCTAGAGATGTTTTTTGTTTGTTTGTTTGTTTCTTCGTTTTTCCTGTTGGTCAAATGGCTTTCAGTGAAAAGAGGCAGTGGTGTGTGAGGGCATGTGGGAATGCTTCCATGCACACTGACAAGTGCTTTCCTGACATGGCAGCTTTAATAGGTTGGTGAAAGATGCAGAAAAAAAGCTTTCACTGAACACAAGAATGTGCATTTTAACGGCTTCTCAAATAGGCAATTTGGAAAAACATCTGCAATTTGCCATACCTACCTCTTCCCTGCAGGGAACCTTAGTGGCATCTCTCTCCTCCAGGACCTTCCTCCTCCTCATCCTGCCCCTGTTTCCTCAGTCTCCCATGAGAGCAACGTTCAGCCCTCGTGCACCTGTGTTCATGGCTGTTCCTTATATGCTTGTTCCTTATATGCGGCTGTCCGTGTGCTCTTCCATCTGCTGAGCACAGAGGCGTCTCAAATGCCCTGTCTGAGGCTGGCTCTGGGCTGCAGGGAGATGTACGCCGGTGCTGAGATGGGGCATAAGAGTGCTGTAGTCACATGCGTTTGGGAAGGAACAGATTGCGAGCTGGGTATTCATCCCTAATGAATTTTAAAAGCATGACTCTGTGTGCCTCGCTTGTATTGCCTTTAACAGTGTATTGATGGAGTTGCTGCTACTGTTCTTCTTTCTGGCTCCACCACAAAGTATTAGCATCCTCCTGAAGTGCAACTGTGTGGGACTTGGTGGGTTGCAAGCAAAGCCCTTTAAATATGGATTCTAGCTTTTACTTGGAATATCCTGGCACCATGTTGATGTCGCAGTGATTAGACCTGAGATACACTGCTTTCATCAGGCTTGGCTCTCAGGTTTGCTTGTTCATCACCTTCCTTGGGATCACAAACTCATAACCAGCCCAGACTGATAGCTTGAGCACAAGTTAACCTCGGCATCTGGAAAAGCTGCTGCAAACCAGCTGAGCCACTTCACTGTTTGTTTCCATGTGCTTCACCCACCACCTTGCTCAGCCTTGGACTGGTGGGATGGGGATGGACATCTATGACTAATCCCAACAGGGAGAAGGCTAAAACTTTTTTATATGGAAGCTTCTTGAAGAAGCCAAAAATCATGGCACTCCTGGCAAAAAAAAAAGTCCAGGCAAAGGGCTCAGGGTCCATACAAGAGCGGTTAATGGTATGATTTCTGATTACTCAAAGAGAACATCAGTTAAATTCTTCCATGTGCTACCTTGCTACCTTGCTACCTTCACATTACGTCTGTTGTTCTTCTGAAGCATATTTGGTCTCTGCAGTCCAGTTCTTCCCTGCATCTGTCTAGCAAAAACAAAATGGTTGTGGGTATGAAGGATGAGGAAGCCGGTGATGTCCAAAAATGGGATACTTAAAAATAAAATTAAAAAAAAAAAAATTAAAAGAACAGCCAACCAACCAACTTCCCTTCTGAATGCAGTGTAATTCCACATGGCAGATTTCCAATCTGGTGATAGCTGCTAATAGTGAAGAAGATGAGTTGCTGCACAAAATGCTACAAAATCTACACAGAGAGCCTCAACTCTAGGAAAGCAGAGAAAAGAATTCCATAAAAAATGTAATCTGTAAATGTTATCTCATTTGGGGCATTGTTCTTGAAGTCTGGAAGTGAGGTCACTGTGTTTTAAACACATAGGAACTAACAAAGTAAGTGAGACTATTATGGACAAAGAAGCAGCCAAAAAATGAAGTCAGATTACAAGGTTTTGGTACAACAAAAGATCATGTGTGTACATGATCTTTGATACAACAAACGATCAAGATCTACTGTGCAGACAGTAAACGCTAGCCCAGAAATACCTGAAAATTCCCGAAGAGACACACAGGACACTGATTTAAAAGATACTAAAATATTTCTGTCCACAAGGATGGGTGGTGGTCAACCGTAGATGCTTCAAAGCCCAGCAGATTACATCTGATAGGGGTGAGGAGGCCAGTTTATTAAGTTACAATGTGATGTAAGTAGTGGAATTCACTATGGGCACTGGCGACAAGAATGCTTTCCCTTTCTTTTTCATCCTGTGCTCTTGCAGCGGCCATCATTCTGGGATGGGACCCATGTTACTCTTCAATTAGTTTTCCATTTGCCTCAAACTCTTCATTTTAAGATATGTTCTCAACATTAAAGTTGTTTTTCATAAATACCAGGTTGATGTGTCTTCCGGTCTTTTTATCTATGAGGACAATCCCCAGCCATGTGAAGCTGTGGAAATACAGCTGCATGGAGAAGAATGCAAATAAACTCTCCCATTTACTTAGAAATTAAATATTCTGTGACAATAAAAGGCATGAGCTCAACACCTGCTGCTTCCTACTTGATGATTTTAGTTCCTCTTCCACATGCTCTTCCTGCACCAGAATTCAAAATCTGTGGCCCCGGTGGTAGCTGTGACTCAGTTTGGACTGATGCAATGGACCCGTTTTGGAGGAGTTGGACTAAGCCTGGGCTTGCACGAGAAAACTTGACCCATGCAAGTCCCTGTAACCGGTGGCGCTGCACATACAGCCATGGTGCTGAGGGTGCTCGCCCATGTATTTGCAAAACCGCCGTCTGTCAACTTTGAGAGGTCTTGGAGGTCAGAGGAGGTCCCAGTGACTGGAAGAAGGCAAATGTCACACCCGTCTTCAAAAAAGGCTGAAAGGAACCCTCATGCAATTCAGCTTTCCCGGGAGGGAGCAGGAGGCGGAGGAATGGGAAGGACGAGTCCAGCTCTCCCTCACCAGCCACATGGAGCATCCCAGACTGGTGCAAGCATTGCAAAATGACAAGAAGGGACCACCTGAGGGTGTTGCTGCACTTTGAAAAAAATAAAACCATCACATAAAATTTAGTTGCCCTATAAAGGTAGCTTGCCACTCAGAAACAAGGATTTTTTAATGCTGCTAGAACAACTAATCAAGACCAAAGTCTCCCAAACAGCAAGTTATTTGGTGTGTCTTTCTTAACGTGTGCTTAAGTAGAGATGCTGTGTGTTTGGACACCAGCCTCCCCTGGTTCCACACTGTGAAGTGGGTGGATGCTCGGTAGCTGTCGGTGCAGGGAGAGGACGGCTCCTGGCAGAGCAGAGGGGATGGTGTTTAGGGGCTCAGAGGGATGGGGCTGTGGGCTGCAATGCTGTTACGTTCCCACTTTTATTCCACATATTGCCTTCCACGAAGATTGTGTCTAAAACCCACCCCCTGCTCAGCACAGCGGTCCCCGACGACAGAGGTCAGTGCTGGCAGGAGGAGAGGAGTTCCAGTGCGAACGGGTCGCGGCGCAGATGTTCAGACCCATCAGCATCCACACGCCCTATCCTGGCGTATTTACATAAAAGCATCAGAGCAGCATTTGTGCCTAATTCCCGCTAGTAGCTACGCTGCCAGCTGTTACAACTCCACTGACCTAATTCGGGAGCTGTGGGCCAGCACGTGCCATCCCTGCTGCATCGTCCCACACCAGCAGCCCTGCTCTGGTGTCCCTGCGGCATCCCTTGCCCTGGGGCACCGCTGTGCTGGTTGTTTCTGCACGGGGCAGCAGGGCCCAAATTTGTGGCCGGCTGCGGTGGGCACGCGGTCGGCAGCATCCTGCCCCTCTGAGCTCCATGAGATGGGCGCAGCGCGGGGCTTGGTGCTGGGGGTGCTGAGCTGGTTTGCTGTGCTGCGTGCTGGGTTTTAGTTGAGGGCTGCCTTCAGGTAGGAGGGATTTTTGTCAGGGATGTTAACTCCCTGTGGGTCCAAGCTGCGTGTTTCTAGTGGCTCCTGTTGATGTCTTAAGTATGGGGAGATCCTTATAAATACATCCAGAAGGCTGAGGAGGTCTTTGTTCTCCAGTAAAACATTCCCCTTCCCCTCCAGAGAGACAAGGACAAATTGAATTAATGCACCAAGTGCCATCCTTTCTACTGTGGCCTCATCTGTACAACCCAGAAATAGGTGCCAAAAGTTCACCTGGGATCAGCTCAAGCTCCAAGCACCACCAAGAATGGGAGTGTGCGGGGGGAACTGCCACTGGTGTCCACAGGGCAGAAATGCCGGTGGCTTTCAGGTTGCTCCGGACCTTCAGATGCCTCTTCCTCCTCCCTCTGAGCTGAACCAGGAGGACAGGAGCAACCTATTGCCTTGGCCAAGTTCCATTCTCAATGATGTCTCTTCTGCCTGCTTGTGGAGCCAGCTGAAAATAATTTCTCCTTCTGTACTAAGGCAGGGTACTGTTGCCATGTGTCTCACCAGCCTGGACCATGGGGCACTTCTGTTTTGATTGCCTGCTCTCCTAATTCAGCAGAGCAAACTACTTCAGACAAAATTTTCCAGGTCCAGAAATGCACTTGGATGAAGATGCTCAGTGTGATTTTCGGAGGCTTGGACAAATCAGGTTGCAGGTTATCACTGAAAGCCGTAGCAGATTCGAGATGTGCCACGAGACACGAGAGGCCTGGGCACAGGTCAGGGATGGACAGGAGGTGATGCACCATAGCCTGGCAAGCAAGCAGAGGTTTTTCTGATCAGACGGTGGGATTGAGACCCACATGGTATCTCATCTACCTGAACATTGCTCCTTTCCATTTTCGCCTCTGTCCTCCCTGATGCATAGATATCAGAGAGTTCCCCACAAGACCAGGGGTCTTGCCTGAAGTCCCTGCAGCTCGAGGAGGTCCCAGGGGCTGTCTGGGAGGGACTGGTCCCACAGCAACCCCCCCCAAGGCATGGTTTTCTCCTTCTTGGGGGTCCCACAAGGGAGGGCAGTGGTGTGGGGATAGGCAGACTGGGCTTGCAGTGCTAATAGCTGCTGGAAGTCTGTCTCCCCATCTCATTGTTTTTTGGCCAGCTCTGCATCTGGCTGGCTTCTCGAGAGCCTGACTTTGGGTGTGGGTGCACAGGCACATGTGGGAAAGAGCCATGGACAGCCTTCAGGTATCGTTTATCTGAAAAACAACCATGATGTTGCTTTTTGTCCTCAATCCACGTTTGCTGTCCTTCCTAATCTTATCAGCTTTTGTTTACTAGGGCAATTCCAATCACCCAGCAGTGGCTCTAACCCTAGGGAGCAAACCACTCGGAGCAATGCTGTGGCTGGGTCAGCACCATGCAGGATCCCCAGACTGGACATCCTGGCCGCAGACCTGCCATCGTTCCTGGTTCAGGGTGTCCTCAAGCCATCTGCTCGCTCTGCAGAGGTGCCAGCTATTCCGTCTGAAATGCTGGGGCAGGAAGGTAAAAACACCTCCTCAGTCACACGCTTGCAAGATTCCTGGATGGACGACGCTGCTCAGAATTAAGCTTCACCCCGTGCTGGCACTCTGCATCTTTCTGCAGTGGCACATCAGTTAGGGACCCCTCATGAAACACCTCGCGGGGAGGGCAAGCTCGCTTTACCCAGGAGGGAAGGCAAACGCAGAGGCTGTGCTTCTCCAGGGCAACTCATGGATGTCCCACCCCAGCTCACCACAGCCAAGGAAGAGGGATGCTACAGGCAAGAGGAACAGGAACTCCTTGGCTTTGCTTAGTCCTTGCTTCCTGCAAATGTTTCCCTGATGCTCGGAGCCCCATAGTGGTGTTTTTTCTTGCAACAAAAATGCAAAATTATGTAGTGGGTGCTCAGCACGCAGTGCTCATGGAAGAGATGGCACCTGGCGAGGGGAACAGCCCTCTACCAGCTTCCCAAATGACCTCAGTTCCCAGCCAGCCTTTGCCAAATAAGCTGTGAAACTACTGGGTTGCACCTTCCTGTTTTTATGAACCCCCATTACCTATGGACGTGGTGGGTTCACTGTTGGGTGTTGCACATTGACCAAGGCCACCATCCTCTGGCTGGAGATGATGCCTCACATGCAGTCTCCTGTGCCAATGCTTTTGGCATAATAAAGATGAGGGTTGCTTCCGTGGACCCAGCAAGGAGCATGAAGCAACTGGTTGCATGAAGTGTTGGGAAGCTGATTTATTAGTGCTGAACTTCTCGTTAACCTCCCAGAGAAAGAGCTTGGCCCCTGTTTGAGCCAGGAAAGGTAGCAGGGCTGGAGCCAAGGACGCAGCAGGATGAACTCTGTGTTCTTGGCAGCTCTGGGTCTTGAGTTACTACCTCAGGGAGGTATCAGCCTGTAAAAAATGCATCTGAAATCCAGTCACCAGATAACGCTCAGGCGAAGAAAGCAGTGTATGGGGTTACCTGCCCTAGGGTTCAGAGGCAGGTCTGCTTTCCACAGCTGACATCCACACTGTAGACATGAAGCCCACCTTCTGCAGGGTGGCTCAGGAGGAGGCAGCTCATAAAAATGCCTAGTTTGGTGTCTGTTTCTCTGGCTGATGCCTCATCGCACAGGGAAAAAGTTCTCCTAGCCAGGTTAGCCGAGACACCAGCAACAGGGAGGCAGCACCCCAGCCACCTCGGTGCATCGCACACCCTGCCTGGAGAGCAATACCCAGGTCCTAACTGGTGTGTTTCTCCGTATCTCCCCACGCTGTCACAGGATGGGGAGTGGTGAGTAGAGATGAGGAGAGCCCCAGCAAGGATGCCTAAGGGCCGTGCATGGGCCCAGGTCTAGGGCTGGGCCAGGTTTTGGTAGACTGCCCCAGAACCTCAGCACTGTTCCAGCTGCCTCTGAAATCCAGTGGGATCTAGGTGTCTTGGAAACACCAGCACGGCTCCAGAGGTGGATCCCAGCAGATCCTGGTTTGGGTGTTGGTGACCCCATCTCAAACTGGACAAGGGGAGAAACTCCAGCCCTCCCACAGGAGGACCTGTGTCTGGGAGATGGGCTGGGGCTAGCTGACATGGGGTGCCTCAGCAGTGCTGACCCCTGCAATCTCAACTAGCGTGCAAGGACAGGAGAAGCCAAATAACTTTACAAATACCCTTCAACACACCACGTAGTGTAAGCTCGCTGTCCTCTGGGAACAGCTGCTGCGGAAAGCCCTCTGTCCCTGCGAGCCACTCTCACAGCACCGCCGCGAGCCAGGCGGGCGGAAAGTCGCAGGAAGGAATCGTAAATTAGGAAGCGGCACCCTTCCCAGTTAATTTTAGCAGTAGCCAGCGGTGTTTACGGGAATTTCTTCTTCTTCTTCCTATGTGTTCCTGTTGATTGCCTTCTCGGTGGTGTTATGGCTTCGGTCAGCGTGACCTGCAGGCAGAGGGAAAGTGGTGAAGAAGCCCTCGCCACAGGGAGGTGTGGGACGAGGGGCTGTGGTGCGGTTAGCGACGCGGGATGCTTCGGTCCTTTGGGTGCTCGCGCTTATCCCAAAGGGCTTAATTCTCAGTGTGGCTGACCCTAACTTTCATCAAATCAGACCTCGTGAAGAGTTTAGATTGTCCATCCACAACCCTAAATATCCCCAAATCACCAGCCCCACCTGCCAATGCAGGGCAGTGGGCCAAAGCAAGCACTGGCTCTCAGTCACCGGCAGCGGATGGCAGCAGGGATGCTCCCTGAGGATGCTCTCTCCGGGTGGGCATGGAAAAGCAATCACTTTTTTTTCATGTCTCAGGCCTTGATGGGAGGTTATCATGCTGTTCTAGTCCATGCATCTTCATTACTGTTTAACCACATGGCCTGCTTAATTAGCCTACCTGCTCAGTGGTGGGAAATGGCCAGACCGATGTTCCCAAGCCTTGTGTATCACCTCTCCTGAACAGAGCAGGGCAGGGGCTCTGCAAGCTCTGGAAACATGTCAACATCTGCTCTGGGCTGGGCAAGGCAAGGCAAAAAGGACTCAGGCTCATCCCCTGGGGTCGTAGTTGTGAACGATTGCTGACCCCCATCAGCTGGAACATAATCCCCAGCAGCTGCCAGCTGTGAGCTCAGGTTATATAGGGACCTGGAGGCAGTTATTTTGTGGCTGTGTTTCAGGTCTGCCCAGCTTGCTGTTGCACTGGTGACCTCAGAAGAGAGATTTCCAGCATCTGAGAGCAGGGATGGCAGGTAAGTCCCTCTAAGTGGGGGCAAGGAGTGAAAAAGGAAGGTTTTAGACCAGAAGTGTTGCTTCTCGTGTTCATTCCATATAACCTAAAAAGCAAAATTTTATATGCTGAAGTGCATGCTTTAAACACTATTTTGTCAGAGATTTTGAGCGTAAGCTGTTGTGTCAGAGCCCTTCACGCAGTGCATTTTATTACCTCCTAAATGTACCTGTGGGCTGCTACCCCCGTCATGGAAACTAAAGCGTAAGTGGGTTGCGGGGCTTGGTGGTAAAATAAAGAAGCGAGGTCTAGGGTTTTAAATCCCTTCTGTGGGGCAGCTGGAATGCAGCTCTGTGCATGGTCCATGGGGAGCAAAAATGGTTTGTCTGGGAGGAAGGAAGGGTTGCAGTGAGATGTTTTGTGGCTCTCTAGAAAACCATTGCAGCCAGCTGTGAAGAGCAACAGTTTACTGATGGCGAGAGGGGCTGAAAACAATTGTTCAGAAAACAGCCTTAGGGGATGGATGGGTGGTTTCTTAATGTGCCAAGCCATGCCGAGGAATGTAGCTTGGCTGGAGGGCTGCTTGAGGAGGGTCTGGCAGCGCTCCCGACCCACGGGTATGCAAGGAGCTATGTACCTGTACACGTATTGTCATGCAGCTGAACTCAGAAAGCCACTAGTTCATCTGCTCAAAATGCCTGGTTCATGTGTTGGGGTTTGGAACCAGATGATCTTTAAGGTCCCTTCCAACCCAAATCATTCTATGATTCTACATGGACAAGACTCTGGGGGACATGGCTTAGTGGCGGGACTCGGTAGTTCAGGTTGATAGTTGGCCTCTATGATGGTGAAGGTCTTTTCCAAACTAGATGATTCTATGCGGCTGTGTAACTCCTGCTGGCACCAGTGCCACCCATGACACCTGTGGCTTTCTGTCTTCTGGAGGCTTCTTCAATTCTTCCTCCCTCCCCCAGTAAAAGAAGAGGTTCCAGCACAGCAAGCTGAATGGCAAAGGGTGGGTGATTCTCAGGGTATTGCTATGCACTGGGGCTGCTGATCTGCCCTGCTTCTGCTGTACCAGTGGAAATGGCTCCTCACAAGCTGTCCCCTCCTTCTGACACTGTGAACTTGGCGCTATCCCTCTTGTCCTTGTAAAAACCAAATTAACCAAAATAGTGCACAGCCGCAGGGAAGCAGAGGGATATGTACTGCTCTGCGGCTTCAACATCCCAGTGATGTTCAGGAGAAGGCAGATGTTGCTAATGCAAATCCTGTCATCTCCACCAAACCGTATCTGAGACCCTCTTCCCACAGTCAGGAGATGGAGGTTTAATTTCCAGCTCTGCCCTCAAACTTCTGGGGTTGCGTTGACTAAGTCGCTAAACCTGAAGGTGGGATTTTGGGGTGAAAGTCATTTGCACGAGTGCTGTTATCTGTGCTCCTTGTCATTCTTCTCTGGACAGATTGAATGGGGAAGACGTGGTCATGTCTTCATGCTGTGAATTGCACAATGCTTGTGTAATTCACTGCGTATTCCTGCTGTGTGCAGCACAAAAGATCTTCTAGTCAGTCTGACCCTTTGGACATAAGCAATTGTGTTGGCACTGATGGCCGTGTCCCCTTGGCCACTGAGATTTTCATTCACTGGGCTTATGTACAGCTCTGGACGCCAGTTTTGGGTGATGGTTTTAAGTTGCTTTTGCAAGAGTGACAAGTAACAGCTGCTGCTGGCGTTACACAAAGCAGAAAGTGATCCTCATGCACAGCCTTCAAGGGCAGAGAGGGGAGCAGCAGTTTGTCTATCACTCAACTATTGCAATGACAAAACGTGCTGCTGTGGGAGCTGATGCTCCCGTGCCTCCCCTACTCACTGGAGGGGAAAGGCGAGCTCCTGGCAGCTAGCTCTGCATCCCAGAATCAGTCTGAATCGGAGAGGCAATGCACAGCCAGGTAGGAACACGTGCCCTCTGCAAGTCGTCGTGGGTTGGATGTTATGAGTGGTTTCAGTGGGAGTTGCTGGCCAGGCTACTCCCTGTCCTAAAAGTGGTTTGGGATCATCATGTGAGAAGTTACCATACATACGAGGACATGGGACTTCAAAGCCCCGTGCTGAGGTCAGTCACCACCTGACCAAGCGGGCGATGGAAGGAGCTGCCCTGGGACCTGCTCTGGGAGGGGTGATTAAACATTGCCTCACCAGCCGGGCCAAGCACCGCAGGGCTGCTGCCCGGGGACCTCTGCTGTCCCCTGCCCTTTGAAAAAGTGCAGGGCTCTGGATGACCCTGCATCCTTCTCACAGGGGCAATAATAGCAAAGATAGCCAAAAAAAGTCTTGTCTAGGCAAGGACCAGTCTTTCCTCATCTGCCCCACTTCTGGCATCAAGCCTTTCTCACAAGTGGGTTGTGCAGACTTGTTTTTCAGCAAACACTGGTGTTTTGTAATTTTTTGGCAAGTGAGGTGAGTTCTTTGCAGTTGTCTGAACTTTGCATTTGTTTAAGCAATTTACAGCCATGTCCCTTGGAGGGGTCGCTTGTCCAAGCCTGCTGGAGTGGAGAATAGCCACAGGCTGGGCATTGCCCTTTGCGCTCTCCTCTCCATCCGGGCATTGGCTGACTGCAGGTGATGTGAGATGGGCTTATCTTCACCCTGTTTGCTTAACAAGTCAACGAACGTGGTATCTCTTCTGACTTCTGGGGCAACCTTTACAATGAAGGCCAGTCTTGCTCAGAGGGAGTGCCTGAACTACACCACTTGGAGAAAAGTGGAGGATCTGTGCAGATCATCAGACCCACCACCCCTGATGAGCCTTGAGCAGTTGCCTCTGCCATCAAAGCATTGTCTGACTGCTGATGGTCTTTTCTCATGCCTCCTGAACCGAAATGCTGTCAGTCACCTTTTGATGGGAGCACAGCAATGGTTCATTGGCACGTAGAAGTACTACTGGCCATGCAGAGGGGAAAACAACGAGGTTCCCAGAGAAAGCACTGTGCAGAAGTTTGAGGATGCTGCAAGTGCCTCCTCATTGCAAGCCTCTTCCAAGTGCTGAGATGTTGTAAAGACAAAGCCGAACTGCAAGTCATTGAAAGATGGAATACTCAACATCTATTCTAGATTTTTTTGTGCCTTTCTTGAAGCCGAGTAGGGGTGCATCAGGCTTTTTGAGCACTGTGTGTGTCCCTTGCTGCAGTCAAGCCATGCAAAGTGCTCACCCCGACGTGCCTGTTCCTGGGGGGGCTTGGTCACAGACATCGCCTGTTTTGGGGGCAGCATGTGAACCTGTGGGCAGGTGTGACTCACAGATCACTAAAATCTTTATCCACAAGATGGAAACAGCAGCAGCTAGCACAGGGGTGTTCACCACTTACAGATACATAAATAATTGCTAATGTAGTTGAGCACCGTTACTACTTCCCCAATAATGCAGGCCCAGTAGCAGCCAGGCAGCTTCAGGAGCAGTGAAGTGTCCTACTGTTTCACCCCAAACACAGCTGCCTCAGCTAAACAAACAGCTCTTAGGCAAGACTCCTGTTTGATTGTGGTTTATAACTAGTGGAGCCCTGACTATAATGCCTTCTGGGCTTAAAATGAAAGACAAAGCAATCCGAAGGCAGAAGGCTCTGCTGCGCGGTGAGCCCTGCAGCTTTCGTGGTGCGATACACCTTGCTGAATGGCGAGAGCAGCATTTGCCTTGTGGGCAGAGCAGGCGTGCTTGGCGGATGGATGGCTGTGTGCTCTTCAGCCCAATAACCATATGCTCCAAACCTGGGTTTTCTTCTCTGTGATAACATCTTTCTGCTTATAAATGGAATTTTAACAATTGCTAGAGAGGCAAAACTCGAACTTCATCAAGCTGAGAGGTGAAGAAGTTGCAGGAATGGTTCAGAGGCAGTAGAGAGCAGCTGGTTTCCTTGATTTCACTGCAGTTTGTGGTGGAGGAGTCTCATGGTCCATCCTGGTGGGACCAGGTCCCTGGGGACCCACTCCAGTAGCCCCAGTGCAGCCTGGTCCTACTGCAGAGCCTGACTTTGGGGTTACGCTCTCCAGCTGAAAAGTGAAAGATGGGCTGCCCCAGCTATTGCTGGGCTGCTCAGCTGATTTGCATGCAATTTGCAAAAGGGACTTTGGCCTTCCCAAAAATACCTCCAATGTATCTCTCAGCAGCCATGGAAGGGAAATGAAACCTTTCTCAGACACTACACTTGCACATGCACACGTGTGCATCTCCTGCTGGCCACAGCAGCAAGTGCTGCAGCTGCCCTTGCTGGGTGAAACAGAGTTAGGCCTCTTGTTTTCTGCCAGGGCAAGCCCAGATTTCTGCTTTCTGCCATGCCACCTGACTCCAGACCTCTATATGCCACTAATGAGAGACATTGGGTTGCCAAAAAAAAAAAAAAAACCACACAAAAAAGGATGCTCTGCTCCTGCATGTGACAGAAGCTGGGGTTTCTGTTCTTGCCTTGATGTGGCTCACGATTTGTGATCCTGCTTTGAAAGCTGTGGCTGCATCAGCAGCAACAGGCTAGCTGTCCTTCTTACTTGTCCTCTGTGCATCATTTATGATTATATTGTCTTATCTGAAGCTTTGTCGTTGTTGACTCCTCTTTCACTCATCCTGAGTCCCACAGACCCTTTGCCCATGTCTTCCTGCCTTGACTTTGCCTTGACAAATCCTGTTTACTCTTTCACTTCCATTTGCTGGCTCTTTCACAAAGTCATTTTGTCCTGGACCATGCTCCACAGCCAAAATATAGTTTGGGGGCTTCTAGAAACCCTTCTGTGAAAAAAGAGGGGAAGCTGGGGTATGTCTTTCCACCCCCAGCCCCACACAGGAGCATGCATGCAGCTGACACACACAAACCCATGGATAGTTTTGCCAAGGAGAGTGGATTGCATGTGTAAACCTATGGCAAAAACAAGTGATTATGCGGTTTGGGAAGAAAAACCAAGTGGGTATTACAATCACCCTTCATGAGCAGTCACCAGCACCATGCTGTCCTGTTTGCTGCTTCAGAGCAGGAAAGTGGGAGGGTTCCCGGTGTGCAGCTTCAGTGCCTCTAGCCTCCTAGAGAAGAAGCACTCACATGATTTGGGGGGAAAAAAAAAAACACACACACACACACACCCCAAAAGCAAACAATCAGGGAAAAAAAAAACACTAAACAAATGCCATGATGCACCTGGGATGCTTGTGGTCACAGTGGCAGCAGCAAGAGCCAGCCCACATTGTGCCCTCAGCCTACATCAGCCAGTACTGAAGCCTGTAGATGCTGGGGTGCATTCCCCATCATGGGCTGAGGCTGGGAGCATGGAGGAGGTTTCCCAGACCATTACCAGGGCCCTGGGACTCTCAGGGACTGTGCTTCTCACCTCATCCATGCCTGAGGTCCCTACAGTGAACAGAGACCTGATGCTCTTGCAATAACCATGAGAGCTTATTGCTCGCAGTCTGAAGCAGTCAGCAGGTCAGCTGTGGATGATAAATGAGCTGTTCAGGAGATAAAAGTGACATTTGGTGGCCGGCCAGATCATTATTTAGCATTTATGTGGGGAAAGTTCAGCCCTACAGAAGGTTTTGGTGAAGTGCCACCGCTGTTCCTGGGACTAAAGCCACAGCCTGGTGGCAGTCAGAGGTGGAAAGTATCAATAGCACAGGGATGGCCAGACCTGAAGAGCTTGGCCAGTGGGCTCTGTCTGCAAAGAGGGTTTTCTCTGAGCTTGGGCAGCTCTGAAGAACTGGATCTGAAAACATTATATGGGGGAGCAAAGGCCCTTCTGAGCTGAATAAAGGTGTGAGAGAGAAGCCTATGTTACTGCAAGCTTGTGTTTCAGGAGCCTTTATTTCAAAAACCTTGTGCTACCTGCCTGAGCAGTAAGTTAGGAGTGCACCAGCCTGTTGCAAGGAAGATCCACCTATATCATCACCATTACTACTATTATCCTCCGTAGTTACTAACCACGTGTAGCTCTGCAGCAGCGCAGCTCAGAGATGCTGCAGGAGAGGAGAGGTGCATTTTACAGCTGGAGAAGCATGCAGGAAGGCTGGTGATGAAGGGTTAGTAATTCATGTCTCCTGAGTCTCCATCCTGCGCTCTGCATGAGGGACCTCACTGCTGGCTGGTGCTCTAAAGCAAGAGCAGCTGTTGCCTGTCATGGGAGCAGGATAGTGAATCAGTGTATTGATGCTTCTTAATTAACTGAATTGCCTGAGTTTCTTTGCTGGCATGGAAATATATTCTTCTCATAACCATGGTCTCTGCACTGCAAAATGGTCACTGCTGCTATTTTTGTGTGTGTTTTCCCAACCTGTTTTCACTTTTCAGGGCATCCGCTCCTCGCCTGATCTTGCTGGTTAGCCAGTGATGAGGCTGAAGTAAGAAAAGGGAAAGTGCTCAGGTTTTCTGTTTGGGCAACCAATTGGAAGCACACAGCAACGATCCTTTTTTTTTTTTTTAAAACAAAACAAAACAAAACAAAAAAACTTAAACACCCTCTGAAAGTTCGAACATTTTGCAGTGTTTAACCTGGCCACCCCCAGATGCCTGGGCACCCCAAAAAGACATCTTAAATCACTGATTTCTTTTGAAAATGAAGGCCAAGATGTGGTGGCTGGCAGCAGGCATGGTGACTGGCACAAGGCTCCAGAGCCCCGGCATCCTCGCTGCTTTTTTGGTCTCCTTGCTCTTCTCCATCAGCTGTTGCAAGGAGGAATGGAGGTGGGGGGAACTGGATTTAACCCATTTAATCTCATGTCCTTACTCAGAACAACTCTCATGACCATGACTTGATCTTGTCTGAAGAGAAAGCTGCGGAATGAAGGGCCTCTTTGCCCGTACATGGTTTCCCTGCAAGATGGGAACCAAGCTTGTTTTGGGCAGGAGGTGCAGATGTGCAAAGCCCTCAAGCTGCTCCTCATGGGAAAAAGCTACCCTAGGAGACAGGTCGTGTTACCTCTTCCAGAGCATCCATAACTGAAGGAGATATGCTCCTCTGAACATGATTCCTGCTCAGTGTCATGCTTGGCGAGCTCAGGCAGAATTCTTCACCCTGCTCTGAACTCTAGGGCTTTATTTTTTTGCCCTCCCTGTGGGCAGAACACCCCTGTGTTCCAGTTGCGTTCTTCCCTTCTCTCTCCAGAGCTGTGCACAAAGTCTGTCTTGTTTCCTTAGGACAAAAGGACAAAGAGACTAAAGTTCCTCAGCCACAGACCACGTACAGCGTCTGCCAAATGCAGCTTGTCCCTAGCTGGTATTTCTATCCCTGGGCCTGGGCTGGTTCGCAAGCCAAGGCTTCCATGTAGGCTTTGGTCCTGGAGGACTTCAGTTTAACTTCTTTCTCTCTGTGCCTCGGAGGGAGGAAATAAAACCCCAACTTCTGAGTGCCGTGCTGTGCAGAGCTACATTTGGGGAGTAAAGACAGAAGGGCAGCAAGTTTCTAAACTCTGGGAAAGTTTGGAAAGCACAAAGCATTGGCTTGACTCTAGTCATGAGAGCCAGTGTGAAACTCCGGCTGACCTTCCTGGAAACAGTGTTAGGCCAATGTGGAGCAGCTTGGATGGAAAACCCCCACCCCTTTAAATATACCTTCGCTGTGGGCATCTCTGCTTGCAGAGAGCTCTCTTTATGGCCAAAACCTTCCCAATAAAGATTGGGTTCACAGCCTCCTTTAAGTGGGTTGCCCTGTGCTGTTCTTGAACGTGCACTGCTTCCACGTGAGACGGAGGTGCTCTGAAGGTGGCCCTCCATGTGGCATTTCTGTTGGTAGTAAACCAACCCAACAGCACGAAGTTTAGAGCAGGGAAGAGAAAGCGGGAAGTTTGGACTGTTCAAAGCTGAAAGGAAGGCAGAATTTCACCAGGTTTTATTTAATCAGAAATGATTAATATTTCCCTTCTGGTATAGCTCCTCTGGGGCTGTTCCTGCCTGCCTTGATTTTTATTAAGCCTTTTTTAATTCACTCTTTATAGATCTGCTGTCCACACCAGGATGGCACCCCTGCAATACATAACAAGCAGGAGAGTGAAAGAGGGGAGAGGAGGAGTGTGGAGAGCTACAGGCACAGAAGCCTCTTCAGCGCGGACGGCTCTGCTGGAGAGGACCGGTGGGAAGCTGGCGAAGGCCTTCCCGCACGGCACGCTGTACCGCGAGCCAGCAGGCAGGGGGTTCGGAGGATGGCAGGCATTTCAACATGTCCCAGCTGACATCTGGTGCAGGGAAGGAGTGGGAGGGGGAGCGGGAAAAAGGCACTCTCATTTCGCAGAGTTGGATGCCAGCTGCTTCTTTGCTTTCGCTGCCTTGCCAATTCCTAGCATTGAAAAATCAGGAGGCAGCCCCTCCTTCACCAGAAACCATGTGACTGGTGTAAAAACATCCTAATCTGAGCCTCCCCCACTCCAAAAAAAAAGGTGGGGTGGCAACAATAAAAGCCTGGCTCTTTCTTCCTCTTTTGGTTGGGCTGTGGGGGGGCTGAGGGTACATTTTCAAGCACTCCTCTTCAAACACTGGAGTGATATGGAAGGGCATCAGCTCTCACCTCAGTGTCCAGGCCCTCTGCTTCTCCTTTGCATTTCTCGGATTTGGGTGGCCCCAACCCAAAAGTCTGGTGTGGTAAAACTCCTAAGCCATGTGTAGATGAACTCCAACTTGGGCTGAGGGGAGAAATGTGGCCACGTTTCTATGCTTGTAACACCTCCTTGAGATAAAACCAGTTCTGACTGTGTTGTGATTTTTGCAGTAAAACTTCTCTTTGCTCTAAATGAAAGCTAAAGAGAAAAGGGTCAGGGTTTTCGGGTGTCATTTGGGCCTACCTACTCTGTCTTATTTTGTTTCAAAGCAATAAATACTGTGCTTGGTCAAAAGTTCCTGCAAACTGCGCTGCCACTGCCTCCTCATCTTATGTTTCTAGCACCTGCCAGCTCAGCCAATATCTGTCAGCAGAAGTCCAAGTGCACTTCCTGACCTGCCAGCCCACTCAAAGCATCCTAGCCATCCCAGCTGGCTTTCCTCGACCTTCACCCAGGGCTTACAGGAGCAGATATTTATCTTTCCATTGATGCTGGGACATCCATATCTGTATGTGACACCTGTGTGAGCCTTAAAACGATTGGGAAACTCTATGGGTTTTTTCCTTCTTCACCTCTTTCAACACCCGCTGTGTTTTAGCAGATGCGTGTGTATGTTATAGACCACCTTTGCATGCAGAACTGAGCCACAGAAAACAAAATATCTGTCACACAGATATTCATGCAACTGGAGCACTCCATGCTGGAGCATAATGTAGCTTCTGAGAGGAGAGGCACTAGGAATATCTTAATGATAAACCTATTCTGTAAAGGATTTGCAGCTGCCTGTAAGAAAACGAGCAGTAGCTCTACATTCCCCATCAATTTCTGGGTTGAAATGCTGAGAACAAAGATTTGCTTCAAGGGACCATAGTGTTTATAGTTGTTGGCTACATATTGTAAAAACAAGCATATTTGGTCATTCATTAACCAGAAAGAAGCAAATAAAACAGAGGGCTGTTCATTCAAGAGGCAGTTTATGCTCACCAAGTTGAAAAAAAATCTTTATTTCATTTTGTGAAGCCATTTTCTAAGCAATTACTTTCATCCTTAGCCCTTATGGTTGTTACATGCTGATAAAATTTTTCCCGCAGCCCAGGTACTTATCATTGGCAAATGGCTTTTCCATAAAACCCCATTCAGCTCTCTAGAATTTTGTTTGCTGAGAAGATGACAGCTGAGTGAAATATACTTCCCCAAGCCCTTTTTTACACTGTTTGAGCTTGATTGGACACCACTATTGGAAATAGTTAGCTTGTTCATCAGAGTTTTAAGAATCCCAGCAGGAATATATACTTGTGGGATAACGAGTAATTCAGTTTGATGTAGTTGCACCCACTAGGGCTACCTTTTGTTATTCACATTATCCCTTTGGGATGTTGGAGCAGACCTGGATTTTGTTGATCTGTGTGTAACTCATGCCTGAATAAGGTCTTGGTGTGGAGAAGCTCTTGAACATGGTCATTGACCTAAGTCTTAGTAGGAAAAATATATAAGGTTGTGTTTAATGTCAAGGTGGGCTCCAAGAAACATTTATTTCTAAGAAATCTGATTCGGGACCTTTGGAAGACCAAAGTCCCCACCTGCAGGGAGGCCAAAGTACTGGCCTTGTGGATCTGAAAGGACAAGCCTTCAAGAAGATGCAGCCGTCTTGGTTTCCGTGTGGCCACAGACGTCCTACAGCCAAGCATGTCCTCACATGCTGTGTTGGGTCAGGGCTCAGGAAAATACAGAAGAAAAAAAAATTTATTACTGAAGACCTGTGGCGGTAGTGTTTACAGGGCAGATGCTTGCGCCGAGTAACACATGTCCTAAGGAAAGTGTTAGTTCTTCCTGGCACACACCAAGGCAGTGTCACTTACAGGAGGGTGGCCTTGTCACCAGCAGTATGTGGAAAATCGGTAATATAATAGCAGAAGCTTCTCATAGATTGCACGTATGTCATCTTAGAAGATTAAACGTGGGCAACTTTTGAAGGAGGAAAGTAAAGAGTAGTAGCAGTAGGTTGGATCCAGAACCAGCAGAGTTGCGCTGTGTAAATTTTAAATTACTTTATTCTGGGAAACCACCAGTGTTTCAGTTGCTGTCTGTTGCTGGCAAAGACAGCGCTTGCACCCAAGGGGTTTGCAAGATTCTTGTCATATTTCTTTTAGCAGGGAAAAATTAGGCCAATGAAACAGTGCCTAATAATTTCTGAAGTTCGTATCTATACGAACAGCAGCCAAAGAAAAACGTCTTGGTCTCTTCTTGACATTTGTGGGAACGAGTCACCGGAGGAACAGACCGACTCCATGTCCACAGACTCAGCAGGGACAGACGGGTATCGATATCTGCTGGTAACCGGCCAGGAAGAGTTTAATCCGGTGGCACAGGGAGGCACGCATGGCTTGGGCTCTGGCTGTGAACCATCGTACCCGAGGTCCAGACCTGGCTGTTGCCTTCAGTCCCACCAGCTGCGACCATCAAGCCTCCCATCCCCGTGTTTCCCGACACCAGGCAAACTGAAAGCAGATGACACTGGCTCCGTATGGGTGACGGAGATCTATTTTGGGGAGGCAGGTTAGATTTATGAGCACAAGCATGTGCCTGCTGTGGCAAATAGCTCGGATGGACTGAAATGTCAGCGCATCCTGTTTACACTGCAGCCCAGACAGTGGGAGAAGTATTTTTAAACAAAAAAGCAGATCGCACTGTAATCGCTCTGTGTTTAGGAAACAAATGTTTTAGCCACAATGCAAAACAAACATTTGCTCAAGGTTTAGGATTCCTTTCCCTTAAGCTGTCTGCACAACAGAAGCTCTGACTTTTTCCCTCCTCTTTGGATTTCCTCACTGCGGTCCTGTGACAAATCCAATGAAGAAATGTTTGTCATAGGTAACGGTTTCACATTTTTGCATTTTGCAGCATGCCAGTTATTTGATTGCTGAGCATTTACTGTTTTGAAATGTCAGGGGTGTCTGTCCGAATTGACTGACTGCTCCTTGCACTGCAAGCAATGCTTGTGTTTTGACAGCCTCTTTATAACAAAAACAAAATGAAACAAAACCAACAACAAAAAAAAAATCAAAAAACCACAATGGCTAAAAATTACCCTGTTAGCTAAAAATACTGCAGACAGGAATAGAGAGCTCATTGTGCTGCTTTGTAGACTCACGTGTGCTTTGGGTTTTATTATAGGAACAGAGCTGCCAAGCTACGCTGAAGGCTGTGGTTGAACTTCCATTATAAGCCTGCTTTTGGCTTCTCCCCCAAACCACAAAAAACATCACAGATGCTGCAAAATCAGTAGGCAGACAGCCTTTAGGATGGAGGTGTGGTTGCTTTGCTTTTCTCTGTAGTCGGATTTTGAACCGGAGTGCCCGGAGCAGCCTTGCTGTGGGAAGCATCGTTCTCCTGCCTGGGATGGGGCTCGAAATGGCTGCTCTCATCCCAGTGAGCACTGGGTTTCGCCCTTCCCACATTACACCCCTGGTCTGTGCAGAACCATGGTGGGGAAATACTGGGCAGAAAATCACGCTTTGTCCTATCAGTTCTGATAGCTCTGAATGCTGGCAGGGACTAAGAGGCCAAAAGACCGATTTGGAGAAGACATTTCACTGGGGATAAAGTCAATGACCACATTAGCATATAAACAAACAAAAAAATAAACCCCAGCTCCACTGTTGCCTTTTTATGTGATAGAAAGTTGAAGGAGTAAAAGTTTCAGGATGGCTTTGAAATAGCATCCCCTCGGTGTGCTGTATTGGGCTGACACCGCTTCATTGTCCTCCCTGCTTTCCCTTCTTATTTTTTGTTGTGGTTTTATTCAGCATCCAGAATATATCACTTTGCAAGAGCTTAACCTATAAAAAGCAACAAGTAGGCTGAAGCCCAACTCAGCTGGGACCAGCTCTGCCACTCGGAGCTAGTTGTCAAACCCCATTTGCAGAGCATGCACCGAGAAGGAAAGCAGCAATACCTGAGGGGGCTAACCCAGATAATTTGAACAGCATCATCTCTTTTATCATTAGCAGTAAAGAATGGCTGCTGCAGGTCATTATGACAAAGAGCCAAGTGGGCAGACAGGTGCCATAAGATTTTTCCCAGTAGAAAAACTGAGCAGAGAGGCTAACTCATGACCCTGCCTTGCACCACTGCCTCTCTTGGTCAGGATACATCTGCACCACGGTGCAATGCACGAGGGATTCAAAACACCTCGCAGCTGGCGGTAACAATGATAATGCTAATAAATAAGATTGTTTGCTTGTGAAATGATCATTTGTTCCAAAATAGTCCTTAATAATAGCGCAGGGATGGCAGTGGCCATCTGGGGCCTCAGATATGCAAACCACTAAAAGAATTTGCTCAGCCTTTGCTTTGCTCCGTGGCCGACACAGAGCCGTGCTGCTGCTGTTTTTGTCCTAGGTCAAATGGGTGCTAAAATTGTTGAACGTTTCCTTGGTGAAATCTATTTCCAGTCAAAACAGCTATTTGTCGCACTACATATTTCACAACGTGACTAAGAAAAGCACGAAGGGTAGTATTGACCCTCTGAGTAACGCTGCTGACTCCGGGAGATCCACTTGCTTGATGAATTTGTCCTGCTTTATTTCTTAATGGTGTTTCAGAGCTAGCTGAAACCCTCCCATGCAGATAAGCAAAGAGACCCATACCTAAAGCCACCTCCATGCACACCCCAAAGCCCATCTGGCCCCTGGGACACCCAGTCCAGGGAACCAGACCTCATCTGAAATAAAACCTCAGAGCTGCTTATAGCATGGGACGCCAGCTGCTTTGGTCCACTGACCCATGGTACTGAATTACTTGCTAATTATAGCCCCTAGGCATACCTTTACACCCTGCTGAGCTATGTCGGCCCTCCCGATGGATGGCTGCGGATGTTTACCCAGATCCGTTGCTGTCAAGTGCTAGGACTTCATCCCAGTGCACAGCTGGTTCTGGCTGCGTGATGCCAGCAAGGGCATTCCGCATTTCAAGCTTGCCAGGTTTTAGCTGTGCTGCCCTCCTGCAACCCCCGTTCCCTCTGCTTTCCTCCTGTCTGGCCGTGCAAGTGCCGGAGGAGCTGCCGCTGCCTGCCCAAAGGGGAGCAATGGGGAGAGCACGTGTTCACACCGCTGCTGGCACAGGAGCGGGAGAAGAAAAATTCAACAGGGAGTGAGTCGTGTGCGAGCAAATCCAGAGCCGTTCTGCTGCCTGCCCTTTCTGCATTGTTGGTGGCTGGGGAGACGTTAAGAGACACAGGCTCACCTATGGTTAAAGTTAAAGCTGTCTGCCAATAATAGAGATGTTCTTTTTCTTTGGTTCACCCATGCGGGTTGATCAGTGAGGTTTATTAAAAATCAGAGAAGGCGTTTTGAAGTTATAAGGATTGAAAAATATATATATATAACTGTTCCTTATGTTGTTGTTAGGTTTGGGGGTTTATTTTGCTCAACAATATTCTTGGCTTGTCTTAGAAAAATGATGCTCCTCTACCCTGCTTTGTCAGCCTTTCTGAAAATATATGCTTATTGTATACAGGGAAAGAATTAATAGCAATATCCTTATTTTCCCATTCATGTGTGGCTATCACATCTGCTGCAGGTGTAGGGAGCTGCTTTTATGCAGACAGCCTAACTGAGGGTTTGCATTCAGTGGGGAGCAAGAGGTAAATAGACTGGAGGCTAGGTGGGGATGAAGGGGACAAGGGACTGGGGAACGAGGACAGGTAGGTGAAGTGAAAAGGAAGGAGACATGGGTGGGAGGATAAAGAAATGGGGGCCTTGGAGCTGCTTTTAAGAGGAGGCTGATGTGGGTGCCAAGTAGGCAGACACATGCAGAGAACTATATATAGATACACCTACAGACGCACAGATAAACGTGTATTTTAAGAGAATATAAATGATACAAACAAAATGTATCTATATATATGCATATCATCTAATAACAAATGACTTCTGTGATCGGTACTTGTCAGTGCTTATATCACCTGTGATTTATGAATCCAGCACGACGGAGCCATTGTTCTCTAAATAGCCTGCTATTCTGACCTGGTGTAATATTTGCAAAAATCAGGAGACAAGCTGTAACGTAGGTAAGAGAAGCAAATTGCATAGAAGCAGAGATGAATGATGCTCTGTGGGACACATGCTGGAGGAAACTCAGCTCTTGCAACTGTTTATGGCTAGAAACTCTGAAGATTAGGTCTCTAATAGCATTATGCACTTTGTGAGGGAAGTAGATGTTTGGGACATTACTTGGGCACTGTTTATTGCACACTTCTTTCTTCTCCAGTGAAGTCCAGGGAAAGTCCCCAGCTGGTACTAACTAGACGCTCAAAAAATCCAGAAGTTTACTATTTATCGCCTGTGTAGGACGTAGGGACTTAGCCATGGTGCCAACCAAGCCGAAGAAAATGATGGCTTAAACCTCCAAGGAGCTTACCTGGGGGTAAATACTTCTTGATATGTGCAACTTCGCCTGCAGAGAGGCACAAAACCACGGGCAAGTGTGTTGAGGAAGATGCCACTGGAAGGTGGAGGATATCTCCAAGCAGGACATTGCCATTTGGGTTCTCTCCTGCCTGGGTACCACCATCCCTGGGGGTGGACTCAAGGCTGGGCAGATCCCGTGAGAGGGGAGCAGCTCTGGAGCTCTGGTCTCACCTACTGGACTGGGATGTCCAGTCCCAACACACCTGTCCCCCCCCGACCAGCTCACTGTGCCTATAAAGGTGAGAGGAGTCGGGCACATTGGAAGCCTGGAGGAGTTTACAGCGGGAATGATCCAGTTAAAGCCCCTGGTTATTGCTGTCCTGCCTTTGTAGGTGAAATTTGGAGAAAGTAGCCCAGAGGCTTTATGGATTTGTCAGGAAGGAAGAGATAATTCATTAAAACCAATATGCTTCTGTGCAGGTACTAATTTTCAGTGTGGGACAGAAGCTTGGGCTTTGAAGAAGAAATCACTGCTCAGGACTTGAATATTTTAAAAGTGAAAATGATACATGTCTGTAAAGAATTGGCTTTCACACTTTCTGGGCCACAGAGATGACATGTCACAGGGACTTGTTTTCTTGATTTTGGGCAAAATGCTTTTGCAGGTGCTGAGGCTGCTGGGACGCCCCATGTGAGGCTCCATCTTGGTGGTGAAGGTGACGTGCAGGCAGCAATGCCAGCTTGAGCCCTCGGTGCAGATGGGGCTTCAGCGGGCACCAGGAGCGCCTGCCTGGGGCACTGCACAAGGTCCATGGCTAGAGAGCTTTGAGAGCAGGTCATTCACATTCCTTGAAGATGTGACTTCTTTGATGTCCCTTCCAGAACTGTTTTCTATGACTCTGTACCAAAACATTATAATCTGCTCCTTCTCTTTACAACTAAACACTCTAAGGACTTTTTCACTTTTTTTTGGGTTACTAACCTGGGTGCTGACCCAAACTTGTGCAGAGCAGGATCCCAGTGCCTGACTGGTGTCTTAATCCCTTCACCAGCTGAAGGTAACACTAAAATATAGAAATTAGATTGGAAATCACAGGATAATCCTGACGATGCTTTGTCACTGAGATAATACAAAAGTGCTTCAGTTAAATATGAGAGCCCCATGGCCTCTTTAGTCCAGCAGCTTAAGACTCTTTTAATTATTATTATTATTATTATTATTTTTAATGCCTGTCCACAACAATCTGCCTCCCCTGTTTCGGATTTTGGCCACGGCTCAGCATTTCCCTTCTGGCTCGAGAAAGGCTGATAAGATGTCAGGAGCTGGGATGCAGCCAGATGATAAGGTCACCAAGGAAAAATTCAATCAAATGTCTTTTCGGTCAGTGTCACTCTGGCCAGAGAGGCCCTGGGAGCCACAGCTGCTTGGCAGATTTTGGCCTGGTGATGATCTTAGGGCTGATCTACGTGCAGTTTTGGCATCCATCAAACAATTTACGTTTTTCTGTGTGTTTCAGAGGTGGTTTTGCCCCACTCTTCCTGTGCTCACACATGTGGGACCCCATGGATGCGCTGCCCCACCTCTGGCTACATAGCTTGACAGGGCTTTGTGTAAAGAACCACGGCTTTCTCCTCATTTTAAACCTTAAACCTTCCACCTTCAGCTAACATTCATTAAAAAAAAAAGTAGCAAAGGGGCTGCAAGACTCATGTGGCTCAACAGATTTCAAAGTGATGTTTTCTTCTGCTGTCAGTGACTGAGTTTTGCTCTCCAGTCAGGAAAATTAGCTTCTCCTGCTGGCGTCTTATCTAGAGCCAAAGCTGAAAAACAACAGACGATTCTCCATTGGGTATGTCTAAATATTTCATTGGCATTATTGCACAAGCCAGGGTTCCCCCCTGCTATAATATGGGATAACAAGGTTGCAGATCTCTGAAGCAGGCTTTTTTAATTTATATCTCACTAGTCTTGCTTGTCAAATACAACCATAGCGATTGCCTGCTTTCCATTTCTGAAATGAGCTAGCAATAAACTGAAAATCTAATAGGATACACGTATTTGGCAAGCTTCTTCCAAAGTTTGTATCAGTCCTACTGCTGGATTCAATAAATACAGGTGATTCAATTTTTTTTCACAAAACATCTTCTTAAATGTCTCCCTTCAAAACGAAAAAGAAAATCCCAAGATAATTTGTGAAAACACTTGAGGTGTTTTAAGTTTTTTTGCAAAATTTTTCATGTAGTGTGAAACTGGGTTTATTGGTAAGTAGAAAATGTTACTCATGCTGGACTAAAACATCTCTAGCATATCTGGTTAAATGGGTATGCACCGAGCCAGAGCAAAATGGAATTAATTTTTCAATGTCCTTCTCTGGTGGCTTCCAGCTCCTCTGTCCATTGCAGCTTGAGCACTGTCCAGACAGATACTTTCTCAAATTAATTCTTACAGCACCTGATGGTGAAAAGAGGAAAACGAGAGCAGGTGATTAAAGGACAGCTATTCTAAGGCTTGAGGGTCCTTCACTTGCTGAACTGTGGCTGCTGAGATTCCCAAAAATGTTGAAACTTCTATTGAAACAGGTAAGATCAATGGGAGTAGAGAAGTTTTTCAGCTCTTGGTGGTTGCTGATATGCTTTTTCAGCTGGCTCAGCTGCCTCTGAAAATGCAGTACAAGCAGCAGAGGCTTGTAAGAAGCCATGGGGCAAGGAGCAGTGGTGGGCTCTCCTCTCCCCAAGCCAGGGTTAACAGACAGGCCAGCATTTTCCTATGTGCTCAAACAAGCTGCTCGTGTTGTCTTCCTTTCACCCTGCCACCCAGCTTTCAACTTAATGCACTGTAAAGACAGCCAAGCCACAGTAGCCAACGCTGGCCCCTGCAGCCAACATAGCCACTTCGCTACTTGTTGCAATCCCGTCTGTGTGGCTTGAAGGACATCAAAAGCATTATGGTCCTCTTACCCTTTGGTTTTCATTCTTAGTCAGGCTTCGAGATAAGTTTCCTTCCAAAACAAACAACAAAGATGTTGTTTTGAAAGACTTAAGCATTCATTGCTCTTCCTAATGACCGATTGTAGCAAAATTTAACAGTGCTAATTATGTCTCTCACACCTTTTTCCTATTTTTATCTCTCGCAGCAGAGAAGTCACCAGATGAAAGCCCCACATCCGGGCAGATTTCTCTGCTAAAACCTCTTCTGCACAGCGAGGAGGTTAATAGAAGGTGATACTATTAGCTGTAAACCCAGGCCCCTAGGCTGGCTCCGCTTCGATACATGACTGAATGTTCCCTCTTGGTGTTCAGTAACTTCTGACAAACGTCACTCCACCCATTGCTGATCCTCTCTTACAACAGGCTATAAATCAAGGCAGATTTGACCAATGACATGTGATGGGAAAGGCAGCGAGGGCGTTTGTATGCTGCACCCTCAGGGGCCGTGCAGGGGTGTTTGTCCAGCCTTGGGAGCAGTGTGGTTGTTCTTAAAGCTTGTACATTTGGCTACACGTGGTCGCCGCGACGTGTGCCCCCCAAGAGCGTTTGCAGAAAACTCTCTGCAGCTTCCCGAAGGATGGCTTTGCAGCATGCTGTGTGCTTTTCCCTCTTCCCAGGTTTTGCTGCTATGAAAACTCGTGCTTCAAGTTGAATGTGTTTTTCCTTTACCTGTTTCCCATCGCTGTCAGGTTATACTGTTACAGGTCTCACACACACACACACAGTGAAATATGAGCATCTCGAGTGTTTCAGCTTTGTGCTGTTAGTAGAGAACTAAAATTTCTCTCTTAGAAATGTGGGAGGGCTGCAAAATTTCCCACTAGAAACATAAACACTTTGGAGAGAAAATGTAGGATGACAAGAGAAATAGCATTGCAAAATGCAACGGTTCTTTGGAGATGGTCATCTATTGTACAGCCTTCATTTGCTCATTAACACTATCAGTGACTTCTTTGATAAGCTTCCTATGGCACTCTGCATTCTTATGCAATATGTTTCTTTATCATTTATCTTGGCAGATGGGGATATAGAGGCAGTAAAAGGTGAAATGCCTCGGCTAAGGTCACTGAGCAGATGTAGGAACAGGGAACAGAAGGTTGTTACTCTGGTATTTTCTCCTCTAAAGCAGGGCAAGGCAATGAATTTCAGACAAGGTCCTCTGGGTGGTTTGCTGTGGCCAGCACAGCATCTCCAGCAGCCCTGTTAGATGCTTTCTGCTTCCTTCACACGGAGTAGGAATAAGAACCGTCCAACAGGCACAGTAAAAGCTACCACTTGCACCTAGAAAATATATCATTGGGGTAAATGTTGTGGGGCCACCGGACCTTCCTGATCCTCATGGGGTCCCACGTGGACATGGTCTTGTCTCAGCAGGACATGGGGTCCCAGGTGGTACACAGGGGCTTGGGGCATAGGAAGCATCTGGCATACTTCACAATATTTTAATAGATTCAGAGAGAAAAAGCTTTGAGATTTGGGCCTGGGAACAGCAGCAGTTTGCCATGTCACAAACTTGATCTTTGAACTTACTCTCCAGCAATTTAGGAAGGTCTCTGTTTCAAGGAGTTCACTTACAAATTTCTGGCAAGGTCGTTTTGCTGCCTGAGTTTAGGGACGAGAAGCGTTACATCAGCCAAAACGGGGTCACCCCTGACGGCTGTTGTGGGCTGTGGCCAAGGAGAAGGATGCACATTTGCTAGGGTGGAAATAGAGCTGTTATGGGGTGACCAGGTTTAATTAAAGCAAAAACATAAACATAGAATGGGTATTTTCTTTAATATTACTTTTTTTTTTTTTTTTTTTGGAAGTGCTGTTAAAATTTACATGGCCAACCAGATGGATGAAATTTCTCATGTACATGGCTGCTGCTACATCAGCTCCAGGGGAGTTTTTCCACTTTACACAAGCAAAGAATTGGGCTTGTAATGTGCATTTATTGTGTCCTTTTGTCCCAAGACCTGTATTTTCAGCTCCTTGACAGGAAAGCGGCATTCAGACATCTCATTAAGTGTGGGGATAATTTTGTGTAGGTTTGTTTTCTGATGTAAGGGGTTTTGTAAAATCTGATTCATGGATGCATGAGGCAGTACGTGAGAGATTAAAAACAAACAAACAGAAAAACAGAGTGGCTTTCTCACTCTATGGTTCTTTTCATGGATTGACAGAACGGCTGAGGTGGGAATGGGCCCCTGGAGGTCACCTGGTCCAACCCCCTGCTCAACCAGGGACACCCAGAGCAGGTTGCCCAGGCCCAGGTCCAGGTGACGTTTGGAGATCTCCAAGGAGGGAGACTCCACAGCCTCTCTGGGCAACCTGGGCCAGTGCTCCATCACCCACACAGTAAAGAAGTGTTTTCAACTACAGAAATGTGCAAATGAGAGCAGCTACAGAGTGGAGAAATCCACCCAGGGCTGTGGGGATGGTCCCACAGCATTTGTCCCATCACACTGACATCAAATGACTGGCATCACTTTTCCCCCTTCTTGCCCCCTTCTTGGCTGCAGTATTGTACAACAGGACCAAGATCTGCCATGGGAGGTCACTTGATGTGACTTCATAGAAAAGTCATTTCTGGCATTGGGCTTTCCACATTTTGGCACTTCTCTGAGTGTGGTCCTTGGATGTGCAGCAGGGAAGATATGTGGCTGGAAATCATGACCCGCCTGTACCTCTGTGCTGTCTTTGTTCCCTTCATGTTGCACCACGAGGTTAAGGTCTGCAGGATGAATGCGAGTCTTAACCTCAGCTGTAATTCTGTAAAAGAGGTTCCCTTTAAAACAGTGTAAGCTCTAAAGGGTTTAAAAAAGGATAGATCCTGCCAGACTGGGCAGAGCCAGTGAAGATTTATAATCCAGTGATTTTTTTAATTTCCCTTTGTTCCCGTGTTAAACGTTTTTCCTTCCAGGTACTTTCACTGGCCCATGAGTGCCAAACAAAAGGAATGGGAGCACTTCAGAAGATTAACTGACAGTGCTTTAAGTATTCCTTCACCTTATACTTGCTGAGCTTAAAAGGTGGTGACTTTCCATCACAGACTCCTGGGTCTTCCTGTCTGTTTTAGAAACTAATGTAAAGCTTCAGGAAGAATGTGGATCTGGAGGATATAAAGCATGCTGCAGAAAAAGGGACTGCACTGGAAGCTATACAGTGAACGTATACTTACTATATTTGGAAGCCAGAGTATGTGCACTTCCAACAGCTGTGAGCAATAACATTACAAGGGAAAAAACTACCTAATGGGTTCCTGCCTGAAACTGCACCTTGGTTTTGAATGGCCAGGGTATGAAACACAGCAGATCCAAAATTTCATTTACAACCTGTGGGGCAGCTGGATGTTTGTGGAGCTCCGGAGCACTGATAATGTACAGCCACATGCTGCCAAAAGCATCCACAACCCTGATGAATCACTATCCGAAATCCTCCATTTGCCTCTTGAATAGGGATGTTGCTGGCATTCGCAGCTTCCATGTTTCTGTGCTGAGCCCATTCTCAAATCCACAATTAGTGAATTTTAGGAAAACTTTAGTCATCCCCCCGCCTGCCCCCTCAAGTTGGAAATCAGGTTTTCAGTTCCCACTGTGACCTGCCGTGCCTTAAATGCTCAGACAAAACATTGACAAGAAAAGGATCAATGCTTGTTTTGGGGGGATGTGAATCTGATGGGTTGAGGAGCAGCTAGTGGGGCCAGGTCCATGCTGATCTCATGCCACCTACCGTGCTGGAGATGACTGAGCACTGGGATGCCACGCAACGTTAGGAGCCCAAGACCTCTGAGGAGTCAAACCCTAGTTACAATGTGGGGAAAAAATAAAATAAAATCCCATCTAGCAGATCACCAGCTGCAAAAACGTCAGCACTGTGTTTTCCAACTCCTTATTAAAAATCTTTTAAAATGTGATAAATTGTATCTGAGTAGGATCTGCATGATGCTAAGTCTCTCCAGTTTGGCCAAAAGCTGGGAGCAAACATGCAGCCCAGTGCAGTGATGCCCTCAGCTCTCATGGTCACGCTCTTCTGCCTCCGCTCTCACACCGCGAACAAAGGTCACTGCCGGTCCCAGCTCCGTCTCCTGCCTGCCAGCCACGAGCAATGCAGGGTTTTATTGTATTTGTTAAAATTTAGTGAGAATTTGTGGTGTGGAGGATATTAAAGTGAACTGTGTGCTCAAACTGAGCTCGCTCCGTGGGACAGCACAAGCTCAGCCTTTGCTAATGCTGCTTGAATTTTTCAGACTACATTACCCACCACAACTGACCAAATGTTCATGGCCATGGGTCATTCTTGTGCTCAGAGCTTATTAGCATCAAAATCTGGACCTGCTTGTGATCAGATGTGGGAGAGAGATATGATAACGGATTGCTCTGGCCCCAGAGAGCCTAGTCCTGTTCTTTGAATCCCTGCAGGGCTCCCGAAGCCATAACCCAACCTCTACAGCCACTCAGAAGGGAATGTGGCCAAGCTGGTAGCCATGGGCTAGCTGGCTTTTTGGACTCCCTGTAGGATCTTCTGGGCATCGTGCTCATGTAGGAGGAAGGCAGTAATTTTCCATCCCCAGGGCTGGATCAGCAGTAGCAGCCCTCGGGCATAGCACCGGGATATGGGAATACGTTTGGCCATTGGAGCACTGTGGGCTACCCAAAAAAAACCAGATGGGGGTGGTCCACAGTCTGCGTTCGGCTCAAAGGGTGCCCTCTGCACTGTGTGCCCTGCCATTGCCACCAGCCCCTTTCATTCCTGCTGCTCCCCTCCGGGCTCCAAAACATGCTGCTCATTGCCCTAGTGCTGAAACGTGCCCAAGGCAGTGGAAATATATGGTGCAGGGATACTCACACATTAGAAAAGCTAGGAGGGCTTTAAATATAATGGAGCAAAAGTGTACGGCTTTAAATTAAAAGGTACGTTTTTATTTAGGAAAAAGGATAAGCCCTGGGGAAACTGAGTTAGAAGGGAGGTATTTAGGGCAATCAATGCTGAGAGGAGATTTGGAGAGGAGAATTTTCTGTTTGACTAATGAAACTGTATACGCTGCCATACTCTCAGATCCATATTTTGGTGAAGAACTAGAGATTAGGCAGCTATGTTTTAACTTCAGTGCCTTTCATCAGATGTACAGGGCTCTAATGAAATATAATTTAGAGAAAAAGATCTCTGCCATGGCAGAACTGAAGCAAAATGTCTTAAATTTTTTATGGTCTGTTTCTAAAAATATAAATGACTAATAGAAATCATCAAATATTTACAAAGTCAGTAATCCAAGTTTATAGATAATGCGAATTTCCCCTGAAGACTTTATTAAATGGGAACTTAATGGACATCTTTGAACAGAACGAGCAGGTTTCTTCTCTGCAGCTCCAGTCTTCTGAGGAGAAGCTTCAGGGAACCACCAAAGCATATCACGCTGTGCTTGGCCTTGCTGCAGGCCAACATGTGGTCCCAGGTGGCATGCTGAAGGGTTGGTCCTCCCTAACAGACATCACTGGCCAAGATGCCCAGCTCCTCCTGGGCTGTGCTGGACTCAGTAGTAATAACATTTTCTTTAAAGTTGTACTTTTGTGCTGGGTTGCACCACAGTGGAGGGCCTGGTCCCTCCCCAGAGCACCACAGGTTCTTCTGTAAAAATATTAACTTTCCCCCTGGAAGAGCTCAGCTATCTGAGGCAGATTTCAGGGGCTGGTCCAGGAAACTGTGAAAGCCAAAGGAGCTATAGAAAACCATCCAATGGATGGTTTTGGTGGGATTTCACTTGGCAGGAAGAAGGGCCTTTCACATCCCTCCTGCCTCAAAGTCTGAGCCAAGAAGGAGCATGTCTTTAAAGCCCAGATGACCTTTGCTGTCCCCAGATTAGATAAGAAATGGAGATGGAATTTGTCCAAACCTTCAGAAATCAGGAAGCAGTTACACTCCCTTAGCAATTCAGAAGGTAAAATCAGAGATGTCAAATGAGAGAGAAAGATTTTCACTGGTGAAACCCCAAAACTGCCTAACTGTTTGTGCTTCACCAAGTGTGTCCTTCCTAGCAAAGGGGAGATGGGATCAGGAAAGGTTCGTTTACAACCACAATTTTCTTACAAAAGAGCATTTGAAGTGAAGTGGTATATATAGTGCAGGCATAGATGTGTCTGGGATCATTTCAATCTCATCTGTGCAGGATATCTCACCTGCACGCAGGTTTTTTTGGCCTACAACCTATAAGTAGCATCCATTCCCCACGATGTGCGACACATATTAGTATTTTTGCTGCATACTCCTTCGTTCTTTATTGTTGCTGTTAATATGGGAAAATGCACTTCTAACAATGTTACATTAATAAAATGATTAATTATAGACCAGGCCATAACACACCAGCTGTGTGAGCCATGAAAAGTTTTACTGACTTATCATAAATCATGATAAAAACTTGAGGAATATATCTCAAGAGAAAGAGTGATATTTGGTAAAATACAACTCATTTTCTCTTTATTAGTAGTATAATTTCTTGCTGAAATTTTTAGCAAGTAATACTGCGTTTCTGCAAGGACAGTGGACTTGAGGGTGCATGACACTGTTCCAAAATCAAATTCAAGAAAAATCAAGTTCAACATCTTGCACTTTCACCAAACTGATAAGATATTCAAAGTTCATTATAAGCAACCTGTAAATCAAATAATAACCCTTATGATAAGCAAGAAAATTATGTTAGTCCCATTTTATAGACAAGGAAACTGAAGCAGAGTGCTGAACCAGCTCGATCTGGTACAGAGAGGAGGTCCATGGGGAATCTGTGCTTGTAGTAAGTTCGCTCCTTCCTAAGAGCTTTGTGGAAGGTGAGAGTAGACAGTGAAGCCCAATATCAAAAGCAAGGTCACTCCATAAACATATCTTGGGCTCAAGGGCAGGTGTCCCAAAAGGATGAAAATGCCAGTAGTAAAAATATTCACAAATTTATTTCTTCAAATGCAAGCCTCTTTGCCAGCCACAGACAGGAGCTGGTGAGCAACAAAGGGAACTAAAACTGTTCTGATCTTAGCTGGGCTCTAAAGAAGATGGCTGGGACTTGATTTTATCTTGGTCAATGTGTGATTTCCAGCTGTCAAAGCTAGCACTTGAATTTTGACCATTTACTTCTGCTCAGCAATAAGCCTAAAACCCCAGGTTTTACTCCAAATCTCTCTCAGCTTCACTGACCCAAACTGTTTTTGCTGACTTCAAATGTAAAAGAAAATTTTGCATCAGAGCTCTTGCCTGTAGGACTTCTTGGTTTTGTTTTTGCTTCTTTGGACATCTGCATTTAAGATCAGACAGCATCGATCTGGACTTCAAAAGCCTTGGATTTGATATCCAGCTCTGTCCCTGGCCAGACGTGTGCCCTTAGGCAAGTTGTTTCACTTTGCCATAACTCAGTTTTCCACCTGCAAAGCCTACCTCACTGAGTTTCGCATCCCCTGCTGTGGATGTAAAAGCCACACAGAAGCCATCTGTGACCTGAGAGCAGGTGAGCAGCCAGGGCTGTCCCGAGTCAGGACTTCATGGGGAAGCAGGTTGGCTGGGACTGTAAATGTTGCTGGGGAATAGTCTCGGGGATATTGATTAGAAAAGAAAAGAAAAGAAAAGAAAAGAAAAGAAAAGAAAAGAAAAGAAAAGAAAAGAAAAGAAAAGAAAAGAAAAGAAAGGAGCAAGCCTTCTACAGTGATAGTATGGTTTCATCTGCTGTAGCCTCCCAAAATCCCGGTACTATAAGCAGGTATTTAGGAACTTAGGGGTTTACAAACTGCTCAAAATACTTTTTGAAGAGGTTTACAAATCTATTCAGCTTTCACGTTTTATTTTATGGTTTCTATGGTGGTCCGTTAATCTACAATGGAAGCGTGCTCTAGGTAGAAGACAGATGAAGACACAGCGATAAAATGACCTCTCCTTTTCCTTCTGAGAGACAATATGCACCTGGCATGGGTTATTATGGTTTTATTAGAGAGTTTCTCTTTCCCCTCTTGGCTTCTAATTTCACAATCATTTTTATCTGGTTTGCTTCATAGGCTGAGTACCATTTTCCCCTGCATTTTTTCCTCCCTGTTTACTTTTTTTCACTCCATGCATAGAAATGCATGAATCTGAGCTGAACTTTCCAATTCATCATATCTGAAGGGATTTGAAATTAGGTCAGACAAGTTCAGCCATCCCTACAGGATAATCCTGCTGCTGTACAACATTGCTGGATGTACTGCAAATGCTACAGGCTCCTGTTGGAGACAATTCATGCTTGCAGGGCTCAAAAGAGAACGGGGGACGTATTAAATGGATACAATCCAAGTATGGGAAAATCAGCAGCAATCCTGCTGCTGGGGGGTGTTCATTGTAGTCATTGACTCTCTGGGAAGGATGATTTGCTGGACTTCTCTGCTTTTGTTGCAGTAAATCTGGAAACGGCGTTGCTGTAGCAAAGCGGTCATCTGGGTCTCAATGGTTGTCAGCCCCCAGCACGCCAAGATCATTCGGAAAGTCACCAGTGGCAGATGGGAAAAAGCAGTTTTCCCTGCTTCAAAGGCACAGGCTGCCGCTGTTGGAGCCAGTTTCTCTTCTTCACACAGGTCCTTCTGCTTGTCACCAAGCAGGAAGGAAATCTGCAAGCAAAGTCAACCTAGCAGTTTCAGAACATGAAGAATAATGTCCTTCACCTCTGTCAAGGTTGGACTCAGTGCAAAGAGCTGAACGGCACTGATTCCCTACAGTCAAGGACATTTGCCCTTCTTTGCAAGATAAGCCGTTCCCAGCTTTGATGCTGGATATTAACTCCTCCTGGAAATGCAGCGTCAAAGAACAACTGCAATACACTAAAAGGGTCCAGCACTCCCCTTGTGTAGCGCACACAAGGGAAAATGTGTAGCTCTGAGGAGAGCTTCCTTGCACGAGAAGCAATGCAGGCGTGTAATGCAATAAGACAGGCACTGGTGGGAACAGCCAACGGCCTAGATGTTAGGTGCAGATGCACAGAGAGAGGTCTGAGGCCATCTCAGAGGGTCCTGGTAGTTTCTGAATACTCTTTTAAAAAGGCAATTCCACCCCCCTTTGGAAGCCCCTCTTGGTGGCCCAGCCAGCCCAAGCCAAGCTAAAGGCACATCCCTCTTCCTCTCTTGGTTACTCTTCCCTTTTCACCCCAGCCTTCATGGTGGGGCTGGTAACACTGCTTGCAAGGACATGGGTTACCAGCTCATAACAGCGATCCAAGTTAAAAATAGCCCCCAGAAAAGCCTCAGGGGAGAGGGAAGCTAATGGAAGATTTGGCACTGAAGTGGATTACTGTAAACCAGTACTTAGTCACTCTTGTGTGCCTGAGACCTCCTGGTCTTTTAACCCTCCACTTTTTTACTCTTTTCCTTCTCCTCTTTTTCCCCCACCTCTTGGGATTTGGAGTGTTTAGGGGAGTTAAGGCAAGTCGCCACCTGGCAAACCAGAAAGCCTTGATCAGCAACCCAAATGCCTGTTATTCCAGTCCAGGACACGTTAGTGAGGTCAGACAAAGTTCCCTCTTCTTGCGCAGTTCCCAAAACATGCTGGCTTCTCTGAGAAAGGCCACACTGATGACCAAGATAAACGCATGGATGTTTTGAGAAACTCGAGCAGAGTTCGCAGGTCCCTGCGTGCAGCTGGTCTTGGTGAAGCCAGAGCTGTTTTCCCTATCTTGGAGCTAACCCACTGGTCCTGCTGCTCTACCTGCTCATATTGCCACTTCACCAGAGGCGTGTCACCCTTTGCAGGCTCAGTCTCAGCACCTTGTAGTTGTGGTGGGATCAGACATGCACGGAGAAGGTCACTGAAGCTTGCCAAGAGGCAACTTAAGTGACATGGACTTGAACATGGAGACTTTGGTGCAGAGGAAGGGAGGTGGCTGCTGTTTGGTTGAAAAAGTGGGGAATTAATAAAAATAAATGGAAAAGTGTATGGAAAATTGTCAGGTTCTGTTCTTGTTGCAGAAGACATGCAGCTCCATGCTGTTCATTTGACGAGGTGTAAGGTGGAGTAGACATGTCAGGAGGAGGAATATACAGCTCCCTCCCAAGTAAGGAGAACTCCTTGAGCTCTGAAATCCATTTCTGGGTCAAATAGCAGGAGGTTTAATCATTTTAGCTTTAAAATTAAACTAAGATACAATTTGAAAATTGTTCAATCCAACACATCCTGGATGAGGAAATTGTGTCAACAAAGTTGATACTGAAACTTGCTTTTTAAAAAGGAGAAGCTATATTAACCTCCCTCCCCTCCTTCCTTCATGACTGGGTTACTACCTGACTGAGTCTAGTAGCAGGATCGGATCAAATTTTTTTTTTTTTCCAACCCAAATCTGTTCTTGCATCTATCAGCAAAAGGAGAAATGGGTAGGATATAGCTACCCAACCCAATTCAAAAAACATCTCACCAAGCTGCAGGTGGGACACGTAATAGGAAGAACCTCACTTTGGTCAGCCATAGCGCTCAGAGATGGTGCCAGGCTGTAAGACTAGCATCCCTTGGGAAGCAGCCGCCCTCTTCAGCAAAACTGTAGGGAAGGGATGGACAGGGGTGAACCTGGCATGGCTTTTCATCTCATGTGTCTTCTCCAGCGATAGTTTCAGGAGACGAACAGCCTCAGTACTTGAGTACAGAGTGGCAGGAGGGTGGCCTGCAGAGATGCAGCATACCCTGCTGAGGTCTGCTCACTTCCAGCTCACCAAGGAGCATGGCTCCCATGGAGGTCTCTCTCCCTCAAGCTGCTACCTACTGGGGCTGCCTTCACTGCCCGCAGGACCTCGTGGTGCACACTAAGAGGAAGGCTGGGACATCACGGAGAACCCAAAGTGAACAAGAGCTCCCTGGAGGTGCCACACTGGTTGTACCCCTGGCCACGGCAAAGCCATGAAGACAGCAGGTTGCTTTTAGCCTAAAACACTGTGTGTCTCCTGGGCAGCCCTGGTTATCTCTTCATCTTGCCCAGTGAGTCCAAGTGAAGCCCCGAGCAGAAGGAAGAGGGTCTTTTTTCAGAAACTCCAAACTTATGTGAATATTTTGCACCATTCCTACCTCTGATGGGAATGCTTGTACACCTGGGATCTACGCATCTGCCTCCTACTTCCACGGCTATAGTAAAGAGCATCAAAGGCTGGTGTGTAGTCAAAGCATTTGCTTTGGTGCAGTCTTGAGTATTCACAAATGTGGGCATTAAAGTATCCTAGTTTTCAGTAACAGGTCACACCATGTTTGCAGATTTTATTAACTTGAATAAAACAAGATAAATTTCTTTTGCTTTCACCATGTACCCACCATGAAAAATGTCAGCTGATACAGGTTTAAAAATGAATAAAAAACTACAAAAAAAAAAAAAAGGGGGAAGATAAGTATTTTTAACTCTGATTCAATGCACAGCAGTAAGCCCCCCCCCCAGATATGTACCTTAAGTAGGAGGGAGGAGCGATGCAGAGGCAGGGATGAATAGACCTAGATTGGAGAAAGAAGCAAAAAGAAAAGAAAGAGGAACTTCATAAGCTATTATTGCTGTTGCTGTCCTCTTATCTTGAGCTGAGTACAAGAAACAATTGAATTACAGTGAAGTAATTACTGGGCTAATGAGGGCAGACAGGCAATTGCAATATTCCCAGAGTTTTCTTCCTTCCCTTTCCTGAAAATACTTAAAATAATTGGTAAACAAAGTGAGCTATTTATAAACACAGGCAGACTGCACAGCCCAAAACAGTACAGTTACGCACTGAGAATGGAAACAATTATTTGTCTGGGATTTGGAGTCATTTAAAGGAGAAGATTCCCTTAAGTAAAAGGTGCTGTATGCCATCGGAGTGCACTTTGCAGTTTGCTGTTCAACACCCAAGCTGCTTTAAAAATCTACCTGGAGATGCTGAACATGTAGTTTTAACTCCTAATGAGTTAGAGGCCGTCAGAGGGGAGCACCTCAATAATTTGTTTCCTTTCCAGGGACTAGCTATCACATCAGAAGGGAAAGGGCAGCTACCAGCCTTGACATTTCAGTGGTCCCCACTAGGGCTGGAAGAATTATTATTGCCTTGTTTACCACAGGGCAATGAGCTCTCCTGGTGTCAGCAACACAGTGCGATTTTTTTCTTATTCGCACTACAGCAGCCTCTGTTATTCCTCGTCAGGGCTAAACGCAGCAGGACGGATGACAGAGAAGTTGTCTGTGCTCAGAAAAGCTCGTGAGGCAATCTCAGCAAGATGAGGAGCTCCCACTGACAGCCAGCACTGCGCCAGCTCATTAGGTGCCATGGGAAAACATCTAACATGGGATGCTAGCTACTTGCTGGTTTTTTTAAGCATCAGGTTTTCTAACTCAGCACAGGCCAACTCTAATCACTGTGGTTTTTAAGCCTCAGCTGTCAGCTGCTTGTGAGCAGTTTCTGAGAGCAAATCTAGGAACAGTTCTCAAAGGCTTTTTTAGCACAGACCAGGCTGAAGTCAGGAGGAGGTAAATATCTCATTTTGTTTTGGTTGTCTGGTGCCCATATAGGTGCTGCTTTGCTGATACACAGACGGGTTTGCCAAGCAGCAGAATTTGTAGCCCTCCGTGGCCGCAGAGCTCTAGCTTTACCTCCCTGCCAGAGCTGCCCATTAGGTGAAATGAGGCTGCACGTCACTGATTTCCACGACACGGGCAATACAAGAAGTCAGTCTGTCTGGAAGATGGGAAGCGCTAGGAAAAAGTTACTATTAGAGCACACTGATAATGATGAAATACAGAGAACTTCTTGTTCTTCTTGGGTATTGCTTGGCTCAGTAAAGACAAGCTGTGTGGCATATTGGATATGCTCTCCTTTGGTGACAAGGTAAATAGATGACTGCATGCCATCATGCTGATGCCCCATGTGCTCTGAAGGTATGTGGCTGTGGATGGTCAGGTCTGCAGGTGGGACTGTAACAGGAAATATGGAAAAGCCAGATGCGTAGAGCAGGAGCTTATCCAAAAAGTGAATATGTAGGCCAGAAATCGCTTCATTTTCCCCCCCCTCTCCTCTCCACACATTGCCCATGCCTTCTGTCTAGAACTGGGTTCTGGGAAACTGCCAGCATGGAGCATGACTACAGTCCTTGGCTCTGACTCTGTGCCAGCCTTGCAATGAGGCAGCTTTAGTGGGATTGGTATTGGCTTAATAGAAAGCAGAACGCGGTGTCCTGGTTTCCCCAGGTTAGGTAGGCTTTCTCCATGCCGTGTTGCTTGGCAGAACCCTGTCTTTAATCCTCTCCTACAACAAAGTCTCTAGCTCTGTGAAGATAACATCACAGTAAAGGCTTGTCGTACCTATTGTCCAGTTATGTCAGCCTGTAAAAACAGCTCCGAGTGAACAAAAATAGCTTTGACAGAATGAATTACAGTGCTCTGTTTTATGACTAATTTCAGTGCCTTGGTGAGATAACTTAGATGCTGTTACAGTTAAGACTATATGATACCTTAGCTAACAGAGATGAAACTAGGAGCCAGGGCTATCTTAGCTCCTTGTCTGTATGTGTTTCTGAAATGGACTTTGCCAAATGCCTTTCCTGCTCTGCAGTCTAAACTAAGAAGAGATTTAACATTTTCCCATTTTCCCTGCTCTGTCATGGTCAATTATCTATTTATTTTAATCCGTACATGGCCCCATTCTTACCACCTTTCATAGCTGCAGCATAGACCATCTCTCCCAGAGGACAGTGCCAATAACTGTTGCATGCATTGCTTGGCATAAAGTACATTGGTGAAACACGACTTCTTCTAGCAAACCAAAACAAAACAAAACAAGTCATAAGCGTACACGTAGGACCACTAAGTCAGCAAAGCCAATGAGACTAAGCACGTGCTGCAAGATAAGCAGCAGCTTGAAAGCATTATTGCATGGAGAGTGATGTCTCACCTAAGGCAAGGTCTTACTAATTTATTCTGCTGCCCTACATGATCTTGAGTGACTTCATGGATAGTGGTAGAGAAGGGGAGGCTGGCATACGGAGAGCCCCTCTGTGTTGTGGAAAAAATAACTGCTCCCACAGAAGTAGTCCAAAGCTCTCCTCGTTTGGACTATTCCCCCTCATGCTCTGCAGTATGGCTATATGTGAACAGCATACTGCATGAACATAGCTGAAGATGTTGATGCACTTAGTTGCTTGGCTCCCCTTAGTCATGGGGTTATGGGGTGCCATCTTCCAGGGGGGTTTTCTTGTTTTAATTGCCTCTGCATTACTCAGTTGTACTCCATCATTTATCACACAGCAGGAGGCCATTATCCAGTGCCTGTGCTCTGTTGCATGTCACCTCATCTAAAATTAAACTCCAAAAATAAAATAAATATTATCCAATTTGTTAAGAATCAAGTACTGAATAAGGGTTTTAGCTGAAGAGTTAGATGCTACAATTCATTCTGACACAGTCAAGGATAAAAAAGGATAGTAAGAAGCCTTCTCATAGCTAAGCTTTTTATCTGAGAAGCCTTATGGTATATAGCTTTATCTTATTTATATATTAATCTAAGAGTCAGGTGGCCAAGATTTCACAGTTTGGAAATAAAAGCATTATGAGCAATGATTCGAATGCAATACATGCTCATGCCAAAAGCTATTGCAGTACAGTAATGTTTTGTTTTCGTGTCCACACAGAAATTCCAATTTATGGATATTGCTTTGGAAACTGGGGAGCGGGCAGGAGAGGGTGGTGAAGGAGGAAAATATTTTCTTTGATGCACGCAGAACAATGCAGTGTCTGGATGATGTATCTCAAAACAAATTGTTCTCAACGTATTCTCTCCTGTCTTGCTTGACTTTACAGGATTGTCTGCACTTAGCTTATGCAATGGTGTAGTTCCAGGGGAAAGGAGAAAGCCTGAGACATAACAGGCTCTGTGATTTCAGATATTTCATTTTATTCTCTAGATTTTCAGTTGTAAAAAGAAGTTAATGGCACTTCCAGCTGTAACAAAGATGCCATGAAGAAAGTCTTCTGTGATGTTCCTGAGGTGCTTTGATTAGAAAGAATGGGTAGTGGTGGTGGCAACCCCAGGAGTTGACTTACAACCCCATATTGTTAGGTTTTTGTTTCTCAGACCTGCTTCTTTGAAAAGTGTAGCACAGCAAGTACCTCTCTGTGACCTAGGATCATCAGAAGTTGTTAGAGAAATACCTTCACCAGTATTTTCCCAAAGGATTTGCTCCCTGCATATCTGTGGTGGTTTTACCCAGCTGAGCAGCAGAACTCCACCACAACGGCTGTCTCACTCCCCCTCCTCAAAGGAACAGGGGGAGAAAATACGATGGACAAGGGCTCAAGGGCTGAGATAAGGACAAGGAGGTTGCTCACCAATTACTGTCACGGGCAAAACAGACTCAACATAGGGAGATTAATATAATTTATTACTATCACTAGCAGACTAGAGCAGTGAGAAACTAAAAGCAAACTAAAAACACCTTCCCCCCATCCACCCTCTTCTACCTCCTCCCCCCGAGCGGTGCAGGGGAACGGGGAATGGGGGCTGCGGTCAGCCCATATCGCTGCGTCTCCGCCGCTCCTTCGTGGTCGCTCTCTGCCC
>VXAL01014219.1:144570-159140 GCA_013399475.1 Chauna torquata | reverse complement strand
GGAGCCTGCTCCTGCGGGGGCTCTCCATGGGCTGCAGTCTCCTTCAGGCCAGATCTACCTGCTCCACCGTGGGCTCCTCCACGGGCTGCAGCGTGGAGATCTGCTCCGTGTGGTACCCCATGGGCTGCAGGGGGACAGCCTGCTCCACCATGGGCCTCACCACGGGCTGCAGGGGAACTTCTGCTCCGGCACCTGGAGCACCTCCTGCCCTCCTTCTTCACTGACCTTGGTGTCTGCAGGGCTGTCCCTCACTCCTCTCACTCCCAGCTGCTGTTGCACAGCAGTTTTTTCACTTTCTTAAATCTGCTCTCCCAGAGGCACAACCAGCATCTCTCACTGGCTCAGCTCTGGCCAGCAGCGGGTCCCTTTTGGAGCCGGCTGGAGCTGGCTCTGATCTGATATGGGGCAGCTTCTGGAATCTTCTCACAGAAGCCACCCCTGTGGCCCCCCTGCTACCAAACCTTTACCACGTAAACCCAATACAATATCCTATTCTGGAAGTACAGGAGACATACATAGTAGGTGTGAAGCTTGCTGTTAGGAGAAAGAAGAAGAGATGAAAAACTTTCTGTGAAGTTATAGTAACCTCTCTGGCCCTTTACAGAGATCCATCATTCCCTGCCACATTTTCCTCCGTCCTCTGGCCACTGCCCTGCTCATCCCAGTCTGTGAGAGGTCCTTCTTGGGTCTTTCTGTACAATGAGAAGACTCATCAAAACCGTACAGTCCTTAGCCCCACTCAGAAACACATTTATTCTCAAATCTTCCAGGCACTTTAGTTTCCTTAGTATCCATTACTGTCAACTAACTTCTTAAGTGAAGAGACTGAAAACCTGAAATCTCTCCAGCATAGAAATGCGAGACAACTCTGCACCATTCCAGTTCTTCCAGTGCCGGGGTTCTCATTACAGAGGCAATAGGCTGGGCACAGAAGTGAAGAGACAAAGCTCTGAGTGTTTAGTGTCTTCATTAAATATGAATGTTTTTATGAATTTGTGAATGTTCTCTTCTATTTGCAAGTTCATTTTGCTATGAAATCCCAAGTTCTCAGCAATGTGATACTGCCGGAGTAGCATTTCCCAAGGCACACAAAAGCACAGGCTTTTACTGAACCTTCTAGGACTACATCGATTTCTGGTGTCTTGCAGAGTATACTTGCTACAGCTTATACTTTGTAGACATCCCCCCTCAGATTCGAGGGGATAATAATAATTAAAAAAATCCTCAGGAGGTGCCTTGCAAAAGACTCCATCTGGCCTTTTTTACATAGGAGATAATCAGGACCACAGCTTTACTGTGCAGCTGGTTGGAGAAATCGTATGATTAAAAAACTACAGCATAAGACTTCTTCCATTAGCAGGGACTGTAAACGTACACAGCTCCTTTATTCTCCCAGCTGGAAGCACTGGCTGTATGTCTAGTCTCTTCTCAGCCTGACAGATCACTGGTCTCCTGAAGGTGCAAGTTTCTGAGCTACGTGGTTCAAAGAACCAAGGTGCTGAACATGCACCCCTTCTCTCAAGTCACTCCTAGCCATACAGGCACAGTGTTGGTTGCTACAGCAGCCCCGAGTGCATTTACTCCCCAGAAAAGATCGCAGCTCCTGCTCAGGGGAGCACTAAGGGCAAACGGAGCATGTCTGCTAGTCCTGACACCTCAGAAGAGTGTGGTCTGTTTTACTCCCATTGCCATGGTCATTATCAAACAACATTCTGAAGAAGAAAATTAATTGGAAAGAGTAGTTAAATTGGATTAGCCTCGACTTGTTTAGAAAGCCGGGGTGGGGGGCGAGGAGGGGACGGGACATTTAAGATGGAACAGACTAAATTTTTGTTCACAGCATGGCAAGAACAGTGGAGATGGTTCTTCATCAGGAATCCAAATCAGGCATTTAAACTTGTGTGCTTTGGATCTGTCTCTCTTCTGAGTTCTGATTTTTTTCCCCCAGCCTTTTCCTGACATTTTTAAGCGTTAAATGTTAATGCAATTAAATGCTAATTTGACTTCAGCCTCTAGCAAACACAGCATGTATTTTTCATACTCAGAAAGCTTCACAGAAGTGTGGGAGTTTACTTTTCCTTCAGTTTCCTCAAATTTTGGAACCTCTATTTCCAAAAGTGATGCCAGGAACCAGTACATGTTTCCCCAGCCTGTGATGTGACCATGAAAGTGCAGAAGAGCATAGCTATGGAACAAACTGCTGGCATTTTAAACCTGAAAACCTGGCCAGAATGATGTATTGTATCACAGGGCTATCCTATTAATGCAATTAGTGGTAATCTGATTATTTAATATAGATGGTACCAAATATAATAACTACAAGCTAGGAAGAACTGACAGTTTCATCCAGTATGGAGCAGAACCTTAATAGGACTTCAGTATTTGATGTTTTTTTCTTCTGAGGGATGGCAGATCCTATTTTCTGTGGGAGATGGTGATCTATTTGTGTTAGTTCTTCTGTACTGGGCTGTGTTTTCAAATGGAGAAAGGGTCTGCCTCCTGAAGCTGAGGCAATTGTCACTTTCGTATATCGTACAATGAGTACGCACCAATCCTTGTATCTGTGTTTTGTCCTTAAAAGAAATAAGTTAAGAGCAAATCTTCCTGTTGTCAATGATGATATTTCTTACAAAGTAGCTGACTGAAGTAAAATCCCACTATAATTGTTTGGACTCCTAAGTACGCACATCCCTTACCATAGTAATTGTAACAACAACAACAACAACAAAACAAAAACCAGCCAACTAACTAAACAAAAAAACACCTCAAACTTTTTGTTAAGGAAACATTTTATTGTTTCAATTTTCTGTAATTAAAGCCTGCTCTTTGCATTAGAAAATCAAATTACTTTTACAAGACAATTCTCTTGAGTTCTTTTTGCTTCCATTGTTCTGAAGCGATTGAACTTCTCTCTATTTGGAAAAAAAAAAAAAAAAGCCAGTCAGTTTTTCTCTCTTAAAATTAACCCCATGTATCATGCAAACTGACAGCAGAATGTAAGTTCTGTGATGTGGCAGAAGGATGGCTTTTTTTTTTCTCTTTCCCCAGGGAAAAAACCAATCAAACAAACAAAAAAAACGCTCTCCTTGACTAGGGAGTATCTCTGCTGGACCGTCTCCAAAGAGCTTTGACACAGGATTTTCAGATTTACTTGTACAGTATCAACAGACCACTATCTCCATTTCTGGAGAACGAGAAAGAAAAAAGAAAGAAAAAAAAAAAAAGAAAAAACCCACCTTCCCACCTTGATTATTTGAGAGCAGATGGATGAGGAATTTTTTTTTTTTCATCCAGTTTAGATAACATATCTTCTCAACTATTGAAAATATCATACAACTGGAAGGTAATTCATCAGCTTAAAATGGGATGGTTATCCCCACGGATCTGCCAAGAATGGAACTGAGACTACCAGTCCCACACTACCCAATCCTCTATTCACCTCTTCTTCTCACAGCGGTGCTGTCTGCAGCTCACTAAGATGTCCCACATCTCCTGTCTACCAAGAGAACAAGTCCAAGACCACCATCTTCTACAAAACTGTAGAATAATTTATGTTGGAAGGGAGATCACATAGTGTAATGTCCTAGTTAAAGTAAAGGCATACTTCAACTCGATGAGGTGGCTCAGGACCACGTACAGTTGAGCTTTAAATATCTCCGGGGAGAGATTCCTCAGCTTCTCTGGACTCCTGCCCCAGGGCTGCACCACTCTCATGGGGATATCTGGGGGGGAAGATTGCACAGAATTTTCTGCTGAAATGGAACGCATTTAAAGAGTTTATTAATAACTCTTATTAATAACAAAAACTAGGCCATGGTTAGGAGTGGCAGAATTTTTTCCTCTCGCATCCAGAAATGACAGGCCCTCTTTTTATCTCAGCCACCCTAGCGCTGAGTTTGAATCTTAACACAACTTTAACATTTGAGAAGCACAAGGAAGGGTCCTTTGTTTGACAGTGAGGACAAAACCACACCAGTGAGCTGGCAGAGCCTTATGAGCAGAGCTGAGAACAGGAGATAGAACTGAGGCAACTGCGAGGACACCGGGGTGCTGAGAGAAACCCTTGTGGCATCCGATGCTTCCTCTCCCTCAGCCATTGCAGCCCATTCTGCTGATTTGCTGACACTGATAGCTCCAGCAAGCAGGAATAAAGAGCAGGGTGCATGCCAAGAGGAAGGGAGGTAGGTGGCACAGAAGGTGGGAAGCAAAGAAAACTTCTATATAACTTGGTCCTGGATCTTAAATGCTTCTCAGTGGGCCTGATCAGGAGCCTCTTGTGACACCATCATACACATCAGAGAGTTGTTAAGTGAAGCCATGGGCAACTTAGAAGACAGCATGGGGAGAGCTGGATATCTTATCTGTAGGCAGCCCCTGTGCTTTATCCAAAGATTAAAATATGTGAATATTGAATATCTGGCCCTGCAAAGTGACACAGTAAAGTGAGGTGAACCCCTTTTCTGCTGGTTCTTCAGCTGGTTCCTTTAACAGCTTAGATTAGTCAAATATTAGAGATTTTCAAGCCTTTTTTTAAAAAAAAAATCCTTAAAAGATGGCTTGGCGTTTTATTGAACAGTGAGCTTGGAAAAATTGTTTGACATCACGAATGTCTGACACTTTTAGCAAGAAGGCCTCTTCTAATAAAGTTAATTTTGTTGAGATATTCCCTTTTTCCAAGATTTTTTTAAAAGTATAATTCAACATTTTAAATCGAGATTACAATTGACTTTTTATTGAATGTTCCAGTTCTAGAAAGTGAAACTACTTGATACAATCTTGTTGAATATTTTAATTTAAAAATGTGAGTTAGAGAATACACTGGAAACTTCCTAGAGAATGGGAGACACACCAATTTTGGCCTTTATATAAGTGGCTGTCTTTTTTTATTGCTGTTTAGTTGTTTACTTCTGTTTGCTTTTTTTGTTCTTTCACTTGATTAAGGTAGGACCAATTCTTGCCCTGACTTTTTGTTTCCATGCACAAAGCCTGGCTTGATCTCCTAGGAATCTAATTCTTCCTGAAGTCAAAAGGGAAGAATGCACCTGGCACTGCTCAGGGACTTCCAGACACCTTGTGGAACTTGATCTGAGTGTTCACCTAGGTTTTAATATCCTTTAGTAAGTTGGTGAAATGCTTCTACTGGGCAGTGCACCCCGAATTATGCCTATCAGAGCCTGTGCTTGGTGAACCCAAATGAAATTCAGTGCCTTCCCTGATCTGAAGGATCTTTTCTAACAAAGTTTCTTTCATTATTTGTTCTTGTGATACAGAGTCATCATTGTGCTTTAAACAATTACCAGCTCAAATCCAAAGTGAATTGGAAAATTTGCGTCACCTTATCTAAAAGTGGTGAGGACAAAAGAATACACACGGAGCAAAACTCCTTCCACATTTCTTTTCAATCTACCGCAAAGACAGCAAGTACCATTGAGTGTTTGTCTTTGGCAGAATTAGCCCCTTGAAAGCCAGATGGTATCAAGATCAATTGATGTGAATGCCATTTAGTGTCCCTGCCAACTGTTAGCGTACATGGCTGCCTATCTCAAACACACCCTGTGAAGGCCGCATGCTGATACCCTTCCTCATTGTGGGCAATCCCCTGCTCTCCAGCTAGAAATGCTCATGCTAGAGAAAGTTGGATTCAGTGAGGGCAGTGCAGATGGCAGATCCTCATACACAGCACGCAATGGCAGGCTCGGGTCCAAAGACCTCCCAGAGCTGGGCCAGTAGCCATTAAAAACCTGCAGACCTCTATTGATAGATAATCTCCAAAATAATTGGAGACTATACTGGGTTGTCTTTTAACCTGGCTGTCTAAAACCATACTGTCCTATGCTATTAGGAGTAATGTCTGCCAACAGTGACCTGCAATGGAAAAAGCCGCAGGAAAAAAATGAACGAGTGATGCCTTTTTTTGTTGAAAATCAGTCACCCCATCCCTATGCAGCATGAAGGCTGTACTGCACCTAACAGCAACCGTCTGCTTACTTTGGGTAACTCATACCTGACCGGTCTTATAGTTTGAGAGGTAAACCTCATCCAGCTATAGCAGGCAGCTTGATCACTTTGCCTGGGAGTGCTGGATGTCAGGCAGGCCAAGGGAATCAACACATCCAGACGAGGTTCATGAAGCCCCAGGCTTGAAGGTCACCATGCAGTCAGCATGGTGATGTAGGTCACATCTACATCAGCGTGTGGAGTGAATTCACATCCAGTTGTGGATGGCAATATAGTATACGGGTATATATACTGAAGGAGCAGCATTTATCTTCCCAGATGTGGTTGACTGCCAAAGCATGGTGTGTGTGTGTGCGTGTACACAAGAAACACAGTCAGAGTCAGCAACTGGCACCCTTGGGATGGGGCCTTAGTCAGCATAAGCATAGTCAGTCACCCAACCATTTCTCTGACTTATTATCCTCACTGAGTGTCCCGTCTTCCTTCTGTCCTATCTTAGGAGCCATGCTGGTGACATACCAGCATCCCCTGAGGTCACTTGGAAGGTGACGGGGTAGGGACACACAGCACCTTGCAGCATCAGGAGACAGGAAAATCTCCTGAATCATGGGAGGAACACCTCGTGTCCCATAATTGCCTGCCACTGTGTAGGTTAAAGGCAGACATGCTCCATGACTAATAGGGGAAGAATGTGGCTCATGTACCAGGTAGCAAGGGTGTGTGACATGGCTCTCTGCAGGGTGAAGTCAACTGCATGCATTGGGACACTTGGGGGAAACATTTAAAGCTGATTTCACGTTACGTAGCAAGATTGTTTTTAAAGCAGGAGGTTCTGGGAGCTGTTCCTGAACCACAGCAAAGTCTGAGAATCCATCAGAGGAAAAACCTAAGTTCTACAATGTCCAGAACAATGTTCGTATAGAAATTAGAGCTATCTAATATCTGCTGTGTCATTTTTATGCTAAGTCATGCTAAAAAAATATACCAGGTGAATAGGAATGAATGTCCTGCAGAGCATGGGGAGCTCATGTTGCTGACATAATGCAAAAACTTGCGTAAGATGGCAACAGCTATTTTTTCTCATGGTTCTTCAAACTTTGGAAAAGCCTGTCCCAAGTAGGTAATACTTGGCTAGAAAAAGGGTTGGAGCTGTGGATGTGACCTCACTGATAATGTCATGCACTGTAAAAAGAACACTCTGACATCCTATGTAATTTAAGCCCTTATTTAGTCAGCAAACACCTCACCTCGGACTATGTTCAGCAAGTTTTATTCATGTTCAACAGTACTTCACAGTCCCTGTGATTTCAATTAGGCTGTTTACCAGAGTATATATTACTCGGCATAAGCAAGGACTAGCATCTAGGCTTAAAATAGTAAGATTTTCAGGGCTGTGGGATTTGTTTTGGGGGAGCTGTTTGTTTTTTATGACTTGTACAATATCTGGCAGTTAGTTAGTAATTCATCAATTCTTTGGTATGATGGCTCTAAGCATCATGTTTTTGACTGTGTCACTGCATAGCTATCTTCCTAATCATGTGAACAGGATTAATGAGATCAGCTAGAAACAGCCTTTGGTCTCTACCCAGTAGGACACACTGATGATTCCTGTTTACATTGTGAGCCTTTCCCGCCTCATCTGTGTCTCAGTTATTCCTCAGTTTGCATGGATGCTGTGGATTTTTCTTCCCTAGGTCTCTACCAAAGCACTTCTTGTCAGTTGTGGAACATCCCACTGATCTGTGAAGACTTCTTTGAAACTTGATCCCACCTGCCAAAGTCCTTGCGGGCCCTCCAGCTTGGTGCCACCCACAAACTTCGTAAGTATACTTTCATCCCCTGTCACCAATATGCTGTTTTTGTCCTGTCCCTCAAGCCACTTGNTGCCCTGAAGCCCCTTTGCCTGTAAAAAAAAAAAAAAAAAAGTGAGCTTGGTAAAGCCATGCTGATGGTTTTCTTTCTTTCTTTCTTTCTTTCTTTTTTTTTTTTTTGAACACCTAATGGTCTTGCAAGTACTTAAAATGATTATTTGTGCCAGCATTATTAGGTCCTTCATTTTCTGTTTTAAATAGATCAGTGCTGTTCAGCTCCATGAACTTAGAGATTTGCTTGTCCTCCAGTGGTTCAGTATTGCTCATACCAGCTCCACAGGTGCTCTGCTGCTGATTCCACCAGATGCTGCTGATGTAAGCGCAGCTGTCTCCTCTAAGGAGCCATCCTATGGGACCTGATTCTAGAGGAAGACCTCTGTATGGTCTTGCTTTCCTACCCCCTTTATGTTTTCATTTGAAAAGCCTGACTTTCAGATGGAGAACTATGCCAATTAATTCTACCAACAGCACAGGACCACCTGCTCACATAAATCAGCAGAGCACCTTTGAATCACTCTGGGCATCCTTCCTCTGTCTCTACGGGAATTATTAGATCAAACCTTCACAGAAGATGTTGTGATGATTATGCAGCTAGGTGTCGCTTGTCTGGGAGGTTCCCCAAAGAAGTTCAAAGTCTCCTGGGAGTGGCTGAGGTCAAGAAACCATTTTAATTGTTGGTGCAGAACTCAAAATGTGAGAGACTTTAACAAGAGAGATTTTCTCAAGAGAGTACTGCAGAGAACGAAAAAGATTCTCATGTAAGCAAGATGCTATGTTTTATTTGAAAAGTCTTAAAGAAAATATTTACTGTTTCACAGACAAATGCCCTGATACTGAACAGAGCTATGGATTTACACTGAGGTTCTGTCCTCTACAGATCTCAGCTGAGACACAGGGGCTAAGGAAAAAATTGATTCTACTTCACGGGTGGTTTTTGGGTGGTTTTTTTTTTTTGTTTTTTTTTTTTTTTGCTTCTTAACAAACAGAAGTTTACACATGAAGAGACAGAGACAGAAAACAAATGAGTTTTAGCACAAGCAAACAACATGGAGACCTGACTACTCCTTACAAGTAAGGAAAATTAGGAGAACTCTAAGAGTCCAAGTTTTGTTTCTGTGAATAATTTCAGCAGCCAAAGAACAACTAGTCACGTGAATGAGAAGTAGAGATTGAGCTGTTTTTATAACAAAACAAACAAAAACAACAAAAACAAACACGCCAAATGGCAGAAGATATGAGTAATATGTAAGGCTGATCAGAGTTGCATTGGCTGCTACAGTAGCTGCAGAACTGCTTTCTGTTACAAAGCTGCAAGTATGATTTAACTGACTAGTGTTCATGAATCTCTTTGAAAAGTCAAAAGTAAACATGAAATGGATTTTGTTAACCACTATTTTAAAATCTGTTAACAAGAAAACTAATGATAATGTTTTAATTCCTAATTTAGTAGAAGGTAATCAAGTACCTACAAGTAAGGGATAAACGATAAACAATGCAAAATCATAATTTCTTCAGTGAAATAACAAAATGATCAGGAGATAGGCCTCTATTTATAATTATTTCTGGCATTAAACATGCTCAGCTCTTGAGATGCCTAAAATCTCGTTGCCTGCATTTTTTTCATGAAAATCCACTGGACGCTTGCTTCCGAGTGGAACCACTGAAACCTTGCCCAGGGTGACTACTGAGACACCTAGCTCACAAGTCACAAGTTCTGACTCTCTCCTCTGCCAAAATCACAAAATAGTGACTTATTTTGACAAGAGGTCTGCCAGACTGGGCCTCAGAGAAAACATTACTTGTGACACAGGTCCACTGTAACCCACTTCTCTTGTCTGGGAAGTTCAAGAGGTTCCACCATTGGAGGCCTGCTTCTATATACATGATCTTGGTGATTCTGCCTGGGGTGAAGGAAGGCCTGTCTTTTTGAATTCCTTTCTGGCCCTGTGACCCCAGGGATATCTGAGTAATTAACAGTGCCACCTCAGAGGTGGGGGATGAGAATGAAATTCCCCTGCTAAGGAAAATGAAAATCCTATCCCAAGCTCTGCAGGAGAACATCCTCTCTAATGTGGTTTTCTCTCCAGGATGAGCTGTTCCACCATGCACTAATGAAAGACAGGGGCCAGTGGTTAGGATATCCCGTGGGAGGGAGAGATGGGGGTTTCAGACCCAACAGCAACCAAAAGGAAGGCCTAGCTGAGGCATACAGATGAGTCACTTCTGCTCACCCTTCTGAGGCAGTATTTCTCTGTAGGATGTGACACTCGTAACTTGGCAACCCAGCACCCGTGACATCACTTAATCTTTTTGCAACAAGTTTGGCAGCCATATAAAATGTCTTACAGGAAAAAGAGCTCACACCACAGACATTGGAATCCTAAGAAAATAACATTCATGTGATCGTGTTCTCTGCTACTCTGCTTATCACCCCTCTCCCCAGGGACTTTATTAGCATGTGGGCTAATTTCAAGCAAATTTGACAGAGGCTAAACATCTCAAAAATACTAAGTCCCTACAAATGCCACAAAAATTAATGGCCAAGTTGTACAGAGACATCCAAATCAGTGATACTGCCGAGAGACTGAAGTGTATTCCATGTTATTATTATACATCAGAAAATGAACAGAGGAAAGAGCCATCAGAAATCAGACTTTGTAAGACCCACTGCTCGTGAAATTGCTACTTGTTACTACTTGTCTTAATAAAAACACTGTCTTCTGCCTTGGGCCTCTGTTACAAGTGTTACTGAAGATGTCCTCTCAGAAGGAAAACAATTATTTTAATAATTTCTTTTTACAAAAATACAAACATTGCAATTATTCAGTTTCCTGTTCAAGTCCTTGCCCATCAAGAGCCCAGTGCAACAGAACTAAAAATACGCTCCCTGGGCAAATTCCTGCAAGCACGTTACAGTTCCTCCTCCCCTGCAGTCAAAAGGACTCTTGCCTTGGGTTTGGATGGACCCCAGACCCTGCAATCTCCACCCATTGAGTGGGGTTGTGGCATTTTAAAGAATTCCAGTAGAGGAGTTTGTAGCAGGAATGATCCCTATTGCAACTGCTTGTCTTTCTGGGCACCTTTACTTTCCATGAGAAGGAAACCTGTTAAAAAAGGTGACACATGCAAGCAACTTCCACTTGGAACAGCCCAGCAACAGCCATCCATATGTAATTCTCCTTTGAGGTCTGTGATGCATGACAGCTCCGCAGTGCCAAGCCCCTAACTCCCAAAGGCTGTGTGAGCAAGAGCTGGAAAAGGCACTGCTATCATACGGTGGGCTGGTAGGAATCGCAGCTGCTGCCTAAAGACTGAAGGCAAACTCTGTGGTATTCTCTTGAGCAACACCTCCTGGCTCCTTCTGTCACTCATGAAAAAGTTTATTGGTTTAGACTCTCTGCAACAGATGATGCATCTTGGAAAATATGAAGATAGACTCAGATTTTAAGGCCATCTTAAAATCTTGAGAAGTTAAGCCTTTAAAATGGAGTGCCATCTAGGCTGATTCTTTGCATGACTTCAGCCAAAGGACATTGCTCAGCAGTATCTGCATCAGCAGTATCTTCATCCACTCCATCACTCTGGGCTTAGGCAATTCCATATCCTTCTTAAACATTTCATTTGAAGGTGTTGGAGAACTTCCTCCTCATCGAAAAGTTTAGTTTCTTTCTACTTTCCTCTTTGAACAATTCCTACTAGGGAAGACCTCCAGAGCCAGCAAGCAGATGACACTGCCCTACCCCTGGGTTGCCTGTCCCTGTGCCACTCAGTAACCTGTTTCACCCCTGGGCTAGCTGCTTGGGGGCACAGGGTATGAGCCGTTCAGCCTCAGAAGCAGCTAGGAGGGCTCTAGACAGTGGCAGAGTGAGCCCAAGCTCAACAAACGGCTGCTTCCTCGCTGCCCGCTTTGCTGTGCTATACAGTGATACATGAAAGTGCTGTGTGTGATGGGCGATGGCTGCTACTGAGGGCTTTTCGCAGGTGTCCTTCCCTCTTCTCTCACTCTGGAAGCCCGCCTGGCCCTTTGAGGTTCTCCTTAGCTTTGCATCCTCACCACGGCAAAACTCCATTTTGCTTATGCTGAGAAGTTTTTAAGCCAGCCTTGGCGGGCAGCCAGCTGCTTGGTTGGCAATAAGCTGCAGATCCTGAGGAATAAGCCACCCACGGCGTCTTGGAGCCCTATAATCTGTTTGGGCTGACGGAGGTCTAGGAAACCCAGATTTGAGGCCTCTTGCCACATTAGGTGGTGAGCAGCCAGGGGAAGGCTCCCTGCCAGCCAATGCATACCTGCAGACCATGATCAATCACTGAGCTTGTGATTGGGTTGAAGATAAACCAGAACATCTACCTTTGTTTCACAAGAGCTATTTTCTGTTGCCTGCACTGGCTGTCAGTAATTTTTGCCATTGTTTTTTCAGTCGTTTACTGGCTGCACCTCGTTGTTAGCTCTCTCATGCTAATGGATTGCCTAACACTGATGTCAAGCCAGTCGACTCATCTTTTTTTTTTTTAAAAAAACTTTTTAAAATATAGACCAGAGCTGTACATTTTCACTTCTTTCAGTACTTCCCAGAAAATACCAGGGTGTGCCTTAAGCTGACTCAGAGCTCAGTAAACTCCCTGCAACTCTCCTTTTCACAGTCTTGCCAAAAAGAATCAGGGTAAAGGGCTAAGGGAGTAATATCCCCCCAACACACTATTGCACCCCCGTTAGCACAGGTCATACTCTGGGTTAGGTGATGGGACACCCACTGCATCGCTCTGAGCCCTGCTTCCTTATCAACACTGCAGCTGTGTCCAGCCTTGCATGTTATCTTCATTCTGCAGACTCTAAAAAATGTCGAGTATTTGCTGATAATAGAAAATGCTGGACAGGAGCGACGTCTGTCATCTTCTTTCTGGAGATGCTCCTGCCTTCTCTCTGAAATGCAGAAAACCTAGTGCTGCCTGCAGGTACGGCGGCACACCTCAAATGGATTTTGGTGTTTTTAAGCTTCAAAACTTATTTAATGAGCCTGAATCAATTCTAAGCAACCTGTGGTAGAAAGCAGACGCTCATGTTCTCCATTGAGATAACAGCTTCTGGAGCTATTACAATAATATTGCCTCATGAAGAACACTCATTTGAGTGGTTAATTGTTTCCAGGTCTGTGCTAGTGTCATCCCAGCAGAGTTAGGCCCAGCATGACTTCTGCTGCATTGGCCGCTGTTATCGCAGTGCACAGAGCACTTTCCGGTAGACGTGGAAGCATTTAATCACCTAAGCGAGCGCTTTCACCGCTCCAGCAGTCAGCAAAGAGCCAGTGCCCTAATGCAGCAAGTACCCATTCCAGTAATGATAATTCGCTAAATCTATTGCTCAGGCAAAGAGAAGACAAATGTGTGATCTGCAGCAGAATATCTAGTGCAAATTTCACAGCAGCAGTGCCCATGTGCAAGCTAAATGCCTGGTGCAGCCTGCACTCCCTTATCCATATCACATTCCCCTTCCCTTTAACCAAGAAGCTGTACAAATTCAGCCTCTTATTTCAAGTGGCCCCAGATAATTTCCATTAACTTACCACAGAAAATGCATATATAAGCCACTATCGCAAGCTGATTAACTTTCCTTTTTAAGGGCCAATCTAGAGACTTGATGTTGAAAATACTCATGCACTGTGTTCTGTCAGGATAAAAGAAATGCATGTGTGCTGTCAGCATCAGGGTGCAGAGCTGGCATCTGCAAGCATATGTTGCTCCTTCTTTCAGTTGTCCTCCCCCTTCCTTTCCATTACACCCACCGATTATATTTAGGATTCATTGACATTGCAGTCACTTCTCTGTGGGCATAGTCGAGCTAGTTTGGAGTGAGCTCATTTGGCTCCAGATAGCACTGCAGCCAGTACAGCACGGGACTCGGCGCAGCAGAAGCCAGGTAAACACTTTGGTGGCTTTACCAGCACGGACTGAGGTGGGCTGCTGCCTCCCTTGGGATGCGAACGAGCTTCTTTAAAGCCAGCTGAGGCACCCAGGCGCTACACAGCAGGGATTTCAGTGCAGGACGGTGGTGCTCTGTGTCAGAGAAAGGCTGGGCACGGAGCGCACCAGGGATCGTGGGCTGAGGCAGAGCTGGCATACAGATCTAACGTATCCAGGAGCTGTCTTGAGTCTGCACAGTGCCGTCACGATGCCTAGAGATGTGCCTACAGTCTGAAACACCAACAACAAAAAGCACAGATTTTACCCATGTGTACGAAAGCACAGTGAAACAACAGCAAAAAAGCCAGTGGAGGTAACTGATAAGGCTTTCATTAGGTTTGAAAACTAACTTATGCCCCACCAGCTATGGACGGGAGAGCCTGAAGAACTTCAGGGGTGGACAGGCTGCAGAAAAAGTCCTGGGTAAGGACCGGCAGCTGGGACCCCTGCGTCCCTCCCAACCTGCCGGGGGGCAGAAGCCTGCCCGTGAGGGCAGGGACGGGTGGCAGCAGCAGCAGGATACCACGCGTGCCCCGCGCAGGTGGGAGGTGAGGGCGGCTCCTGCCGGGGTGCTGGCCCCACGGCCACCTCTCCCGGCGACGGGGCGGCTCTCGGGTGCCCACCACCGAGACCGCGAGAGACCAGCTCCCCCGCACCAGATGACCTCCGCGGGTCCCTTCCGACCTCGGCCCTCCCGTGGCTGTGGCGGCGCCGGGGCTCGGGGCCGCAGGGACTCAGGGACGGGCCGGGGCCGCCAGGCCCCACGCGGCGGCCCGACCGGGG
>VXAL01014219.1:91128-144543 GCA_013399475.1 Chauna torquata | reverse complement strand
CTACTACCGCCGGCGGGGCGCGGGCAGCGGCAGGAGCCGCCGGGGGTTGCAGCGGAGCGGTGGGCTGGGGCTGCCCGGTTGTCTCTCCCCGCTGTCCGGCGGCAAGAGAGCGGGCGGCTGGGGAGTGTTGGTGGCCCCCGGAGGAGGAGGAAGAGGAGGAGGAAGGGCGCAGGGGCCCTCCGCGGGCACCGGGCAGTGTCTGACTGTGTGCTTTGGGTCTGTTCCCCCTGCCAGGCATCGGTGGTCGCTGCGGGGTTCATGAGGCCTGGGCTCGCAGCCCCCGTCGGCTCTGGCAGCTCCCTGGTGCGGTGGTGGTGAGATGGGGGGCAACCTGGGCTGCCACCGCTCCATCCCCCGGGATCCCGCCGATCTGTGCCACAGCCGCAAGTTCAGCGCGGCGTGCAACTTCAGCAACATCCTCGTCAATCAGGAGAGGCTCAACATCAACACGGCCACAGAGGAGGAGCTGATGACCCTGCCCGGGGTCACCCGGCTGGTGGCCCAGAACATCGTGGAGTACCGGGAGTACATCGGTGGCTTCAAGAAGGTGGAGGACTTGGCGCTGGTGAGCGGGGTAGGGGCGGCCAAGCTGGAGCAGGTGAAGTTTGAGATCTGCGTGAGCAGCAAGGGCAGCTCGGCGCAGCACTCGCCCAGCTCCCTGCGGAAGGACCCAGCCTCTGAGCACCACCTCTCCGCCACCAAGATCAACATTAACACTGCCACGCCAGCCCAGCTCATGAGCATCCGGGGCATCACAGAGAAGATTGCCAACAGCATCGTGGACTACCGGAAAGAGCACGGGCCCTTCAAAAGTATCGAGGACCTGGTGAGGATGAACTGCATCAATTCCTCCTTCCTAGACAAAATCAGGCACCAGATTTTTGCAGAGAGGTCCCGACCCCCTTCAACAAACACCAATGGTGGCCTCAACTTCACGGTCAAGCCTCATCCTAGCCCCACTTCTTTGAGCCTCCAGAGCGAGGACTTGGATTTTCCACCTGGGGGCCCAACCCAGATCATCTCCACTCGCCCCTCTGTGGAGATGTTCGGGGGGCTGAGGGATGGCAGACCCGTACTGAGGGTGGCTACCTGGAATCTGCAGAGCTGCTCCATCGAGAAAGCCAACAACCCAGGTGTGCGGGAGGTCGTGTGCATGACACTGCTGGAGAACAGGTAAGAGGCCGCTCTTGTCCTGTAGTCACAGCTCCCTGTGGGATTGTAAGTCAATGCCTTTGGGTTTTAGGCGCTGCAGTGTCCCATTAGGATCCTCGTACCTTGTGTGCCTCATTCCTTCCTGGGATTATTAAATGTTTCCTGCTTCTTGTGGTGGATTCCTGATGGAGTCCTAATGCTGGGGCTGTAGTGACTATCCCGTGATAAAACCACCATAGTCCTTGACAGGTGGTGGACCACCTGAGGAAGTGCATGTGTATCTATGCTCTTCAATGTGGGAAAGACTGAGCTGTTACGGTTGGTCGCATTGGACCTGTTAGGACTTGTTGCTGTGGTCAAGGATTGGTTCTCCATCAAGGCGAGAGCCTTTTGAACATGTCACAGACTTGTCTTCCCTACCAGAAGCTGGGAGGGAATACCAGGAGAAGGGCTGCTCTGTGTATACCCCATTTCTTGCAGTATTTCCCAAAGCATCTTACTGCCACTTTGGGAAGCAGGATGCAGAGCTGCTTTTGCCTTTCTCAGAGCCGGTGCAGCAGTTATGTTCTCATTGCCAGGCTGAGACCTTCCAATGTTTCTTCTCCAGAAAGTTTTGCTTGGGTGGTGAGCTCCTTAACCTCAGTGTTGGGGTTGTAGTCCTCTCTCCCTTGGATCCACTCTTCATTGAGGGGGGGGATCAAAAGACTTCAGAGCACGCTCAGGATGGCTTGGGCTGTATAACGAGCATGGAATGCCGCAGCTCGTCTCATGAGGGTGACACAGGTCATTAATGAGCAGTCATCGGGTATTTGCTAATCTGGAGGAGCTGCTCATCCGCAGGAGTGCACGGTGTGGGGCAGCTGCCTGGGTTGTCCCTGCACCAGGCTGGTGCAACCCGCTGCGTCTTTCCTCTGTACCGGTGGCAGGGCATCTGCTGTTGAAACCTTGCTGCAGGCAGCCAGCCAGCCCTGATTTCACTGGGCTTATGGGCACTGAGCAAGATCTGTTTGTGGTGTGGTCAGTGGCCGGGCTGACCTTTGCTTCCAAAGTGGGATGGTACTTCTCCTGTTCATGGCTGAGAAGCCGAGAGCAATTTTTGTAAGGTAGTCACGCAGCAGTACTGGGGGAATCTCTCTTCCAAAGCACTTTGTTGCTAAACTCTGCTTTCTACAGAAATGTAAGAATGCAATGAGGATTTTTGCAGTAACTTTTGCCCTCTCCTTTCCACGTGTTAAATCTGTCCCAACTGATCTGGTGTTTAGTTTTTGGCATTGGGAAACTTACTTTTCTCTTTGGCTTCTGTTCAAACTCCCAGCTGGAAATTAGTATGAACAGGTGACTCTCAGACTTCTAAAGACGGGATATGGTGGGGAACGGAAATGCTGACAAACTGTAATCCTTGGTAGCGCCGAGAGCTCTGTCCTTCTCTGGTACTGTACTACCGTGCTGCATAATGGCTATTGTCAGTGTGGTTTGCAGAGGTCAAACATGCTAGAAAGACAGTAACGGTGTTTTGGCATCCTGTGTTGTAGTACAGTGTTCCCAGTCAGGCAACCTCTGCACTGCTTTCCTCCTGCATTACTGTGTGTTGTTTGGGCGCCCGATGCTCCGACACAGGAAACATCTATCACCCTCCAGCCACGACTGCTTGATAGCCAAAATGGAGACAATAGTCCAGCTGGGAGCAGTCAGATGTTACGCTGACTGCCTCAGCCTCCCATCTTTCAGTATTCCTTGGCCACGCCGCTACTTCAGATACCCCGTGCCTCCCCGTCTGCCACAGTTATTGCTCTTCCAGTTGCACTGGCTACGGTGGACCCGGGGATGAGGTCTTGTGGAGCTGGGCGCTGGGGCGGATAGACCTACTGGGGAAAGGAGCATCACTGGTTCCTGCCAGTCTCAGGATTATTAGATTCCAGTTCTGAAAGAAAAGTGGCTTTGGTGATTTCTATTTATTTATTTATCTTAGGGCCTCATCTGGTAAAGCGTTAACTGTCTGTCACTTCTGCATCTTCAGCATTGGTGGGGGGGACCCAAAACAATCTGCCTATTAAAAAAGATAGGCAGAGAAAGTGACTTAATAAGTCTGCATTAGCCCAGGCTGCACACTGTGTGTGCAGAGCGTGCTCGTAACAGTTTTTTATTTCCGGTTTTAGCCTGCATGGTACTTTTTTTCTATCCAACTTAACCAAGCAGGTCCTCGGGCGTACTGGGTGGTGTGAACAGTCTCTCTGAAACTTTCTGAAATTTTAAAGGAGCCTGATACAAGTAGTTTTTTCTTGCTGTGCTGTTTAATTGCATAGATACCATCAATCACACAGGGAGAGAGAGCACGGTGCAATTGTTCTCTGTACTTGACCGCACTTGTGATAAGTTGAAAAGAAATGAGTGAATGATGTGCATCCGTAGACAGGCCTGCAAAAGCTTCCTGGGAAAGTAAATGTGGGAACAGAAAAATCAACACAATGCAGGAAAAAAAAGTATACATTAGGAAAAGTCTTACTCAGCACCTCAGGGAGCAGCGGGAAGGAATTTCCTCTTGCTCGTGCTGTGTTGCTGAGGTTCGTGGAGCTTTGCAGCTGTAAAACAGGCTTTGCTGAGGTTGGAAACTGCCTACTCTGTGTGTGAAGTCCATGGTCTGCCTCACTGCTCCAGCCACGGACCCTGGAAACCGATAAAATGACTTGCAAACTAATCTTTGCCCAGGTGAATCAACTTCAGTTGATAATCAGTGGGAGAAATTAATCTTTTGCTTCTTCAGTCAAGAATGCATCGCTGTACAGGGCTTACCAGCGCTTCATCCTAATAAAATCAGTGTGGTATGAAAGGTGCTGTTTAAGGCACTCTGGGTGCTCAGTGGATGGCCCACGCTTCGTCATAGCTGGAAACTTCAGCAGCAAAGCTTTTCCTGGTGGATCTGAAGGCCATTCAGCCTGACAGCTTAGCTTGTGAGAGCGTCTGCCTGCCTGCCACGGGTGCCTGCTCGCTAATGCGCTTTGCGCACTGCCGTCTGCACATAAAAAAGCGTGCTGCTGCATGCTCGTCCCGTGTGGTCCTGTGTGGTCTCAGCGGCTGGAGGGTTGCTTTGTGGCAGAATGGCTCCTGTGTGAGAGCCTGCCTCCCGTAGCTTTCTAAATCCAGGAAAAAAGCACAGCAAGTCGAGAAGACAGCCTTAAACATGTAAGGAGCAGCAAAGAATCTTAATTTGAGCTGCAGATTTCTGTACAGGGACTTTCATGCCAGTTGAAAGGCTGTCTTATGTGCGCTTTTTTTTTTGGGGGGGGGGGTTGTTTTGTCTTTCCTTCTGCATGGTTCACCTCAAATAGCTTCAAGACCCCTTTGGCTTGTTCGTTCAGACATTAGCTACGGGGAAAATTGCAGCTCATTTCCAGGTGAGGCTAGAAGATGAGGCTTTCTTCACACCGTTGGCAGCCTTTGCACTGGGAGAACAGTACTGCAGGAAGGGAAAAGGACAATGCCTTCATTTTTATTTATTTATTTATTTATTAAATAAAAGGCAAGAAAAGGTCAAACTTCACATGGAGTAATCTGTTGAAGGAGGGGAAAAAATACTCCGCACACTCCCAAAAGTGCTAAATTCCTTAAGAATAGCAGCAAAAGGAATGTATAGCAAATCAGTAAGTATGACTACTACTGCTAAGCTATTTTGAAATCCATCACTGCAGTACGAAAATAGAGAAATACAGCAAGGTTCTCACCCTCTTTCTTATATTACAAGGATCTATGTTTATAACAGTGTTTGGAGTGGAGGAACGAGGTATTTTCAGAGGACTAGAGAGTAATTTTAGAAGAGATTAACATGGTGAACGTGGAGGCGAGCATGACACTTAATTGGATTAAAGTATCAAACGTGGGTGAATTTGCCCAAACCTGTGGCATTTCTTGCAGGCATACTATAGCAAACATAGAATTTGTTTAAAGCAGGCTTTCTTGCAGGCTGCAGGTCGCCTCTTCCAGCTACCATCCTCCCTTGGGGCCGGGGAGAAGTCAACAACAGTTTATTCTCAACTCCAAAAAATACAGCATTAAGGTGGTATGGTCTTAAAGGGAGTGAGTTCAGATTGAATGCACCAAGCTTCTCCATGGGGAGGATTTGCAGCCCCAGTGGAGATGTTTCACCTGGCCGAGGTCAGCAGAGGAACACGAGGGTTGTCCCCAACCCTAGGGGAGGGAACACTTGCTGCTCTTTGTCCATACCTGCGTCAAGCTTGTCCCTCCTGTCCATAAACTGAGCTTGTGACTGCCACGTTAGCCCATGATTGCTCTCTCTGGCTGGTACATGCCAGGAGCACCCGCTGTGTGACTGCATCAAGAAGCATGACACCAGTGTGTGTAGTGCCAGCTGATGCGCAGAGCACGCTAGGGATGCATCCCCTAGTTTAATCGCTTGCTTGAAAGTTTGCTGGTAGCTGAGGGCAGCAATTAGCTGTGCACATTTCCCAGCACGTTTTGTGGGGGAGGCTTTCCAACTGGTTTAAGTTATACTTCATAATACTGAGCAGTAAGTTTTTGAAGACTTTTTTTCTGTTGTAGTCACGCTTTGCGATTGAGTAAATGCAAATTAACAGAGAGTCTGAAAGCCAAAACTCACACTCTGTCAAATAATAAAAAATAAAATAAAAAAGCATATGGTGGGAAGATGTTGAAGCACCGCAGCACTCAGGCTGCGGCTCACGTTCCGTGGAGCACGGCTCTGGTTCCTTCCAGATGTCAAGCAACGCAGGTTGGTCTTTCCCTCTGCTGCTTGCTAAGGTCAGCTTCTTGGTGCAGTTAGCTCTTCCTAATGCAAAAAGTACATGCACATGTTTCTGTAGAGTAACAAATACGGGTACCAATATAAGGTTTGTGCTTAGCAGTGATTTCTCTCTTCTTGTCTTCTTTTCTCTGTCAGTTAGTGTCTGTTTACCCTTTCGGAGCATGTCAGCCCCTCTTCCCCCAGCTTTGTAAGCAGTTAGCCATTTTCAGCTTGGTTTGATGGAAGTGGAGAGGTCTCTGAGGTAAGAAGTTGCTGTGTTTTCCCTCAATTTCCGCAGCTCAGAGACTCATGTCAGTGTTGCCACCGCGGGAAGGATAGGTAAAACTCGGCCCCAAACCCCCTCCCGAGGGGCAGTGGGTGGACAGGCAGTCCGTGCGTAACGCCTGAACGTGCGGCCTCTTCCCAAATAAGCTGGGAGGGGAGTGTGGGAGAGCCCACAGATACTGGGGAGGATGGAATAGGAGAAAGCGGCTGTTTCTCTGGCTTGAAACCTGTCTGTGGGACAGGCACTGCGAGTGGCATAGCAGCTTTTCTTGCCGGCAGGCAGCCCCACCTCCTCCAGATAAGCGTCCAGGTGAGCGGTCACCCCAAGAGCATCCTCTCATCATCTTCAAAACAACAAGAGGAGGAGAAATACTTTCCCATCGCTCCTCTGCTTTCAGTAGGGTGAGGCTTTTGTTTTCCTGTCACATCTCTTCGTCTGGACTGGGTGATGGTGCAACTACTACAAGGGGCAATTGTTTATTACTCGTGCTTGATGCCTTGTTCAGAGAGGGGCGAGGCGTTGTACCACCAACACTTGCCTGCTGGTTCATGGCTGTGTTTTCCAGCAGGATTACGGAAAGGGAACATATCCCCCCAAACAGACAGCTTTTCTTCTTCTCTCAGCAGTGTCTAGCAGTAGTAGCAATGGTTGTACCTGCATGCTTTGGAGGTTCAGCACCAGGCTGCATTTGTTATTTCTCTTCTGTCGCCGCGACTGTCGGCGACCCAGCAGAGCCCTGAGGTGTTTCTGCTCTGTGTCTCTGTTTCTGTGTCTGTTTGGTTTTTCCCCGTCAGGCTAATGCTGTGCTGGGGCCCTGCCAAGAATAATTCCCCTGCAATAAAAGAGCAGGAAAGAGGCCTGGCTCAAGTGACTCGACTGTGCTAATAAGTCTTAAACTGCAAAAGAACAAATACACCCTCCCCTCCTTATGTAATGTGTAGGAAATCCTGCCTCCTGCAACTTCAGGAAAAAACTTGAGAATAAAGGAGTTTTTTAGATGGTATCTTGTAGGGGTACTCTGCAAAGAGATTTTTTTTTTCTGAACACTAGAAGTATGGATATATGTCAAGCCATTAATTTTCATCTTCTGATACCTCTGAGGACAAAAAAAAAAAAAAATAGGGTGGCAGAAGAACTGTGGGTTTGCTGTGGTTTTCTTTTGTTTTTGTTTTTTTGTCCTCTACCTCTATGACCTTTGCAGGGATTTTCCCTTTTAAAGGGTGATCTGAGCATCTGGTTTACTTTCATGAAGAACTGTCCGAGTGTATTTCTTGAGCATCTGAGCGGCTGTATCTAAGCAGCCATTTTTACCTGTGTGCCACCTTTAAAGATGAGAATGTGGCTGGAGGAGTGGTATAGTTAAAGGTCAGCTTATCCATGGAAAATAAAACCTATTTTTCTCCTGTCTTTCATTCTAATCTTACCCTGCTACTGCTGTTTGTACCATAAAGCTTGACTAAAATGGAACAGGTCAGTGGAGAAAGCATTTGTTATATATGTATAAAATTTCCAACCTGTGTACTTGATACATCTGGCAGCACTTAATGTCTGCGTAGTTTCAATCCATGCCTTCACGGCTGTTCTACACGTTTATTTCATGTCGCTGGATTGAAGTTGCAGATTGCAGGTATTTTGGTAAATCGGAGCTGCCAAATTACTTCTGCAGATTCTGCAGGGTTTGTTGTATCCTGCACATCAAATGGATCAGCCCGTTTGTGATAATAAATCGGTGAAGTTAGTAACCAATGTTTTATTGCCTGCTTCGGGGACCACAAGGCTATAACCTCATCCTGCTCGTCTTCTCAGAAAAGTTATGCTGCCCAACTATAGAAAGCAGAATAGGTATCTACGTGTAGGGCTGCATCCTGTAAGAAGAAATCTTTAACCGTCTGTGATTCTTCTGCGGTTTTGGAGCTCGCAGTACAGCCACAGGAGCAGTAGTTTTCTAGCTTCGGCTTAAGAAGAGCAACAGGAGCACTTCTGAAGGCAAAAGATGCTGGTGCTGCTGTTCTTACCAGGAAGGGAGGGGGGCAGGACAAACCGAGGGACTACGAACATGGGAATTAAATGCCACAAATTCCTGAGAACATGCAAGTGGAAACTCCGTCAGCCCTGTTTAACTAGGGGAAAACATTGTCTCTGCAACCAGGTGCTGGCCTGGCTCGCTGCTAACGCTGGTCTCCGGCTGTGTTAAGCAGGGACGTTTCGGAGAGGCTGGTTTTACAGATTCAGCTGCACCCTTCTTGCTGCTGGAGCCCGGCTCAGCGTGGTTCTTGCCATTGCGTTGTGAGGAGGGCCCTTCTGCTCCAGGCTGTAATTAGTGTTCCCTGAAGTCACTGGGAGCCCTGCCCGAATAACAATTTCCAGGCTCGCTCACATGAGCAGAGAGAAGTTAATAAGACACAGATTATAGCATGTGTATAACTTATATTTAACAGGCATTGTTCTTCATTGCAGTGCAGGTGTAAGCTGACATACAGAGGCACAGCGTCCTCACGAAATAATTACAACAGGCTGCAGTAAGTTCTCAGCGCTATTATACGGTGGGACGATGGAGACGAGAACTGTGGCATGTTATTAATAACGGTGGTTAAAAATAGGAACGCAGTCGCTTCTTCATTTCCAGATTTTTTTTTAATTTTTATTTTTTGCGAGGGGGGACTCTGCCAGCTAGGATTCCAAGCAAGGACCAATTCATTGGAGAATAATGCTGCTTGTGAAAGAGTGTCCAAGCACTCGGCAGCTTTGGCAAGGTGCAGGTGAGACCTCCTGAGCAGCTCCTGTCCCATGCCAGAGGTGAGGATGATGCTTTCCCTCTGCCCAGGGCTTTTCCTCTCCTCCCTTGCCTTGCACGGGCAGCACATCCACTCTGTGGCCAAGTCGGGTGTCACTTTCAACTGCTACAAGTATTTTAGAGCAGCCGGGAAGATCAGCGCCGCTGACCTCATTTCCATCCTTGCATCGGGGAGGTTTTAAGGGCAGGAGCCAGGCTTCAGCCCTGCACTGTTATTTTCAGTACTGGTGGTAAAATTAGTAGGGGCTGGTAATTAAGAGGTTACTGGAGAAAAAGTTACCCTGGTTGTGCCCCATACGTGAGCAGATGTTCCAGAAGTTAAATGGTGCATAAATAATAATAAGAAAAATTATTTCATATGGAAAAATACACTTGAGAATATATTGTCATAGATGCTAATATTGGCCAGGCGTACCATGGTTATTAAACATGCTCCATCTGCAGTGGGATGAGTCCAGCAGGCAGTCTCCAATGACCTATATGTTGAATTATTATTATTATTATTATTTTCTCCCTACTCAAGTGCTGCATTTCTGCATGGACCACGCTCCAGGGCTTATTGATTCATTGCAGTGACTGTCTGTGCAGGATAATGCAGGGCTGTTCAGAGATGCCCAGCTTTATTCTGAACAATTCAGGTGAGTATCAGACCAGGGATTGCGCTGTGTTTTTCCGACGCTCTGGCTGAGCTAATTAACCTTATTTCCATCCACGGCTCTCTCCCCCGGGAGCCGGGTGGTGAGCCAGCTGTGCTGTTTGCAGCATCCCAGCCAGCTCATGTGGAGCAGGTTTGGATTCCTCTGTCTAATGCCACCACACGCAGCATAGGCATGTCTGGTTCATGGCACCCTGGTGCTCTTCATGGTGTCCGTCTGTCCCGTCTCTGGGTCTGTCTAAGGCGGTGGGACTGTGATGTGGTGCAGTAATGCCTTCCTGCTCTTTCTGGGGCAAATCCCAGCAGACAAAGCTATTCCTGGGCTCAGTTCTTGCCTTAGATTTATGAGGATATAGAAGAGGAGGAAGAGAAGAAATTGGAAAATTTCCTTCTGCTTGTCTTTTCCCTTTCTTTTAAGTGTTTCAGGTGAAGTTGTCTAGCTGCTGTACAGATTTAGCTACAGCAGCTGTCCAAATTGTTCACAGCTGAGCTAGTTTTTAATGGGTTAGTGAACAGCTAATTGATCAACAAGGATTTTGCTTTGTGGTGTGGTGGCAGGCTTCCTGTCCTAGATCCCTTGTGCTTGCAGTACACTGTTAGTCATGCAAAAATGACATGCCCTTTCTTTGCTTAACAAGGGGGGAAAAGCGTGAACCTCTTCTGGATACACTGTAAAGAGGCTGTCGCTTTTGTTTTGGGACTTCTCCTTTGACTCCTTTATATTTATAGCTCAGTTTTTTCAACTTCTCCCTTGCTGGTCTGTTCGTATGCTTGTGGTCACAGCAAGCGTGCACTGTCCTGCTCTGATGGCCTTTTTTCCAGCATTACTCATGGTGATTGCCGGTCAATGACCTCTCTGAGGTTCGGCTGGTGTAAATGTTAGCCAGCTTTCTGCTGAACTGGAAGTGGCCTGCTGTTGTATACGCAGCAGATGCTAGCTCAGGACTCCTGTTTGGTCTCTTTATGTATTCTCCTTAAGCAAATCAGACCAAATTAATCTCTAGCTTAATGCCACTGAATCGCAGAATGCTATGCCAGAAGCGTTTCTAATTTGGTACTGAAAAATTAACTGTAAAATATTCAAGTTTGTTGCTTGTTAATACATACAAAGGAAGTTCCATGGGTTTGCTGTCAAACCTGCTGGTCACAACACATAGTGACTGCCTTATTCCTCTTTCCTCCTTTTAAGCAGACAAGAATGTGGCAAAGTATGAGCTGTTCAAGGCGGGGACAGCCTAGCTGGGAATGACCCATACCATCTGAACCAAAACCATTTCCCTGTAAACCAGGTGGCAATTTTCCAGTGGTAACACTGTCTTAAGCTAATGTAAGCAGATGTGGCTCATCCACTGGAGGCAGAGATGGGGTCCACCAGCATGAGGACTACCTTAGCGAAGCCTTCGAGCTGTTTACCTCTCGTGATGTGTGTGGACAACGGTGGTAAGGCATGTGCCAGCACCACACCACATGGAAGAGGAAGTCTGCTGCGCCAGCCCAAGATCCCCACCACGTTTAAAACGTTAGAGCCGCTGTTGAATTAAGAGTGAAAATAAATGCTGTTGGAGAACAAGAAAATGCTGCCATGGTACCTGACTAGCCTTTGCAGCCTTTATATAGGCCAGCCTGAGTTTAGCTATGATTTTGGCAGTAACTGTAGTGCAGTTTTTGGCTTTCTATCTATCCATATCTTCCTGCTGTTCCTTTGTATTACTCCTTCCCTTATCTCTCCTTGTGTTTACATTCCCTCTTCATAATCGATGCAGACCGAACTACAGGCGCTGCCAACTGTCCCTCTGCCCTGGCCTCCCTAAGGAAAACATGGTGTTGAGCAATGAGCAGGATGGCAACACACCTTCGTTTTCTGCAGCAGAACAGGATGAGTGAGGTTTCAGCACAAGAACTGGGGGCCAGGGCTGTACAGAGGGGCCTGAGACAAGAATCCAACTAGTGGAAATTTGGGGGTTGGATTAGGATGTGAGCTGGGTGGGGGTGAATGGGTTGGTGCTACTGGCAGACAACTTGGCCTTGTTTCCAACATATGTCTGAGGGATCTCTTGATAAAGATTACATTTTTGTTACAAAAAAAAAATCTCAGTGTCTTGTTTTAATCGCTTCTGATTTCTCTGATGTAAAGTATTAACAGAGAAAAGGAAATGATGGCTTAAGGGACAAGATAGAAGTTGTGGGACTAGCAGTCCTCAGTCAGCAGCTCATGGATTTAATAGATATTTGGACAACTTCCACACAGAGCTGTTGGCCATAAAAATGCTGGAATAACTACCTATAAATGAAGGTTGTACTGCACAAGAAAAAGCCCCATTTCAGCATGTGGTGTTTCCTGTTTTTTAAACTGAGAACACTTGGACTTTGCTGTGGCTTCACTCACTTCACCTTCTGCTGCAAGGAGCTTTAAGTCCCATTTTTCACTTTTTTTTTTCCTTGGAGTAAAGCTGCTTTTTTGAGCTCTAAAATGCACATCTATGCACCAAATTGCGCAAAGTGCAAGTGAAAGTAAGAAGATGCACGGTAATCTGCCCATTGATTCTCCATAAGTTGAAAGGAAATTGCCTGTGTCTTTGACCTGACCTTCAAACTTTCTCTTTTAACCTGAATGTGCTTTATTCCTCATCCTCTCTCCAGTCTTACTGAACTAAAGCCTTTCCACTGGCTTTACTTGGCTTTTAAATTGTCTTGCCACACCTTTAGTGCTTCCAGTTAGCCCAAATGCATTTTGATCAAGCCTTTGCTTGAATTATATTACCACCTGCCTACGAGGCCAAGGACTTCAGTTTCCTTTGATCATCCTTGATATTTCCCCCAAAATCATTCTAATACTGTCTTCTGTTCCAAGATGTGCTGCAGTATTTCTTTCTCCTCTGTTGAAGCCTCTCACCAGACAGTTTCAAAATCAGTACCTTTTAAGATATCTCAAGTTTCAGGCAAAACATGCTTGAAAACTGTGGCCTTGCTTTTTATTTTGGAGGGTGTTACAAATTCTTGCAAACAGAGGAGGCTCCTGTACCATTGCTTTGAAGGAAGAAAGTCCTTATGTTTTTGATTTCTCTTCCTCAGATGGGCTTAAAGCTTCACAGAATAAGGCCTAGTTAACTTCCTGTCATGTTGACATGGAATTATTTTTAACTTGCAAAAACTGTTGTTTAAAAGGAATTTGTATGTACGTTAGGAGCTTAACAGCACAACCACCCAGAATTTTTTTTTTTGGTGCCTTCAGCTGAGCCTTTCCAATTGTGCCATGCTGCAGTGACACTTTACAATTGCTGCTCCGTGTGCGTCTTATCTTACTAAAGATAGTGCCTGGAGACGTCAGCTCGGGGAGGAAAGACTGATGAATTTATATCAGAAGGATCTTTTTGTCTAGCAGCTCTTCAACACAGAGTGCTATTAAGCATGTCTCTTAAAAATAGAAAGTACTGAAGGAATATCAGCTTTGTCATGGTGGTGTCATTTGTCTTCAGTGCGTAGATATGGCTCGATTTGGCTAAATCTCGGTATATGTAGGAGTACGCCTGGGTTGTCTATGCAAAACTCCCTGTGGCCTAGTCTCAAAAATACTTAATGGTGCATTTTAGGGGACCATTTGGAGTCTATAGCCAGAGCAGCTCTAAGTGCAAGTACTGTCCTAATTGGTATATCAGTGTGTTTTTCGTTGGGAACGTAAGTATGATGATCTGAAAACTTCTTTTCTTCTGGAGACTTGCCAGGTGTCTACATTGTCATTCTGTTTTTTTGTATTGTTTTGTTTTGTTTTCCCAGGGATTTTTTTTTCCTGCTTGTGAGATCTTCCCAGGGTCATTATATCCTAAAGACTTAATCAAATGTTGTCCATAAACTTTGCACATTTTAATTATTTACTGTAGGGCAATTTCACATTTTCTGGGGTCAAAGGTCTTGCAATAGCTTGAATCCACCATCCCAAGAAAGCACAGAGGCTGTTGCTCCCATTTTCGTTGCTGCTGGTGCTCGGCTCAAGTTTTACCTCCCAGGTCTGCTCCCCAAAACTGGAATGCTCCTGGAAATGCTGCCAAATCCCAAAGCGCTGTAGCGTGAGAAATAAGCGTTACTTTAAGCAATCTGAAAACGTGGAAAGAGTGGTAACTTAGGACTGGTAGAAATCACTGGGACTAGTAGAGCTGGTGCTACTTGTTCAGCAAACTTAGTTGCTTCCTAACTCCTTTGGCAGGCTGCAGACTGCTCTGACTTGGTGAGGAGCAAGGATGGAGGGAGATGCTTCACAGGTAGCTTGGACAAGCACGGACCGGCCAGCACCGGCACTTTGAGTTCTCCCACCACAAGAATAATTGGGTGCTAAAGGAGAATTGTGGAACCTTTCCTCCTCTCAGTGCCATCTGAACTCCAGCAGGGAAACAGGTTGAACTTGGAAAGTACTGTTTAACTACTTATCTTCGTACTGTTTGCTTATTCCCTGTTTACGTCCTCTTGTCTGCTGCATCCCATCAAACACTTGTGTGTTTCACTGTCATCATTTTTACATCCCATTTTCCATACTGTCGCTTTGCCTTATGAGCGTGATGAATGGCAATCTTGATGTTTTAGCACTGTATTGTTGCCTATAGGTGTTAAATCGTGAGTTTGATTGTTTTTATTGATTTTTGTGGCACAACTTTAGGAGGCAGTCATGCTAACAAAACCAATACAAATCACACCTCTTCAAATAACCTGAAATGCTTTCCGTGGAGCAATGATTAGTTTATCCTCAGAATAATCAAGAAATGGAAATGAGAACAGTGTTGTAAAACAGTGTTGTAAAAGGGTTAAAATTTCCACTTCATGTGCTGTGTAGACCTGCAAGAGTGTAAGTACCATCGAGGGAAAAACACTGCAGCCCTGTTTGTGTTACTTTAAGCCCAATATTGAATCCAGTAAAACAGTTACCAGGGCTCAGAGTGCAATGTTCTCCCTTCTGCTCACTAGGGGTGCCTTATGTTACCTCCCTCGCCACTCCATCACCAGTTTTTGGGGGGTGTTAGCACCTGTTCAGGCTGGAGAAGAAAGTGGTCTGTGGCACAGCGGGGCAGAGGAAGGCATGGCGTGGCAGCGGCTGGCAGAACATCGGGGTGAAACCACAGGGAATGTCTTGGTAGGCATCCACACGACTCTGATTCACGTCATGCACGTAGTTTGCTAAGAGTTACTTTATCGGCCTTGGAGCTGTCTACAAAACATGGAAAGCATGTATAAAGCTGCATGAAGTGTAATTTTCCGAGCTCAGCCCAGTTCATGAAGCACTATATCTTCCCATCATCACTTTCTAAAGTATGATTGCACTTCAGTTTTAATATCTGGGGAGCTCAGCTTCTGGCCAAGCAGGCTTTCTCATTCCCACAGAAGGTTTGTGTTTCTAAGACTATTTTGTATTGAAGCCTCTGACCTAAATAAGGTTAAGAAGCTGGACAACGCAATTAGCACCAAATGCCAGAGAGAAGGGGGGGGGAGTCTGAGCTCTGGCCACTGTTCTCTGCGATCACAGGGACTGTGTGCAGTTCTCTTGTGTCCTTATGCTTTAAAGGCCATTCTTATGTCCAGACATCCCTGAGCCTGGCACGCAGGGGTACTCTTTGACTGGGAAGCTTTCAGAACTTCTTCCTGTGTGTCATTGTGAAGCTTGAAGCTGGGACTGCTTCCAGCTTGCTGAAGACACTCCGACATTGTTTCCTTCTAATCCCCTCCTCCTTGCAGAATATGGTGTTTATGGAGGATAGCATGTTCTCGTTTGCCTTCTGTGCGGAAACACAAGCAGCAGTTCATGGGAATAACGTAACCCTGAATTAGCGATGAGCCAAGGCAGAGGGCAGTTGTATGGCGTGACGGTGGTATGAGTGGTTGGCTCCACGGTGTTCTTGCAGTGATGCTTAGCTACTAGGGCTGCCTCTGGGCAGGGTTCAACGTCTCTGCTTGCTGGCCTACCCTCAAGCAGCACAAATGTTTGGCACTGCGGGCCTTCTGGTTTTCAGCATGAAGAAATGACGCTTCCCTTTTGACCCTGCTTGCAGTCACTAGTGGGATTTGCTGCCGGTTTGCTATTTCTTTGTGTGCAGGTAGCCAGGGGAAATAAAAAAGCAGGTTAATAGAGCAGGGAGGAGAGGGCTTTCTATTGAACCAGCCTTTTTTCTTCCCAAACCCAAGTGTGATGAGAGAGTAAGATGCTAGAGAAAAAAAAGATATACATATATTATATGTATATATAATACACATATGCACGTGTCTTTACAAGGGCATCTTTCAGTGCAGAAATTTGCCCTTGGAAGCTTGGGTTACGTTATTTATAATCTTGTGATATTGTGATAGTTGTATTATTGATCTCAAGTGGCGCTGAGATCAACCCACCTGGTATCAGGAGTGAAAGGTGTTGCTCCAGAAGACTTTGTACAGTTCTTGAAGCATCCACAAGCCTAAGGAGACAAAGCAAATAAAGGATGAAGAGTGAATTTATCCCAGATAGGTTATTTCCCCTTTTCCTGTCTCCAAGCAGTGAAGGAGCTTAGGTGGAGTCAGAACTTCTTCCAGTACACTAGGTCGTGCTTCTGTTTTCTGTTGTTCCCCTTCTGATATTATTTATTAGCTGTGGGCACACGGAGTGCTAAAGGAATTAATTTGAGGAGAGAGGAGGCTGGGCTGGAATTAATGTTGTGGTCAGAAGTGTGCAAAGCTGTGATGGAGGAGCTCATGCACACAGTTCAGTAGTTTTGTTTTTCTTCAGGGTGTTTCCTCCTAATTAGTACAACCTGTAAACAGCTTTACCCATGAATACCAGCCAGCTATACCAGGGATCCCTAAGTCAATGGCATACAGATGTAGAAGTCACCTTTACAGGTCTGGGCCCTAACCTTCAAGCATTGTTAGTTCCGTAAGTTCAAAAATCATGAAGATAGCCCATAAAAAATAACAGGATTAACTTGGAGCTACGCCTACCGATTGTGCAGACTGTTGTGATCCAGAGCCTGAAACCTCTTGCATGCATCCCTTGTAGCTATGCCTGGTGAAAGGGAAAAAGCTGTTGTTTGCCCAAAGAAAGCTGAAATGGAGACGAGCAGGGTGTTTCACAGCCAGGTCCCACGTCCAGTGAAGTTAATGCAGGAGATGTCTGCCGTGGGCTACGGCGTGCATCCTGACTCGACTGCAAGGACGTGGCAGTCGGAGGCGTGCTGCTGCACCTCCTCCAGTTAACCCACATCCCTTTTGCCTTTCACATCCTGTAGACACGATGGGTGTTCCCCTCCTTGAAGGAGCCTTTCAGAACAGTGTTGTGCTTTGGGATGGGGGTGGGGGACAGAGGAAAGCAAATGCCCGACAGCCCGGCTCTGCCCACTTGGGAAATCAGGTGGTTTGCATGCCACGTGAGAGATTTCTTCAGTGCGGAGCTGGCAGTGAGGTTGTTTGCAGCACTGTTGACTAACTCTTCACAGCAGCGTTTTCCTGCCGGGGGGGTTGATCCCAACCGAGCGTTGGCTCACTTCGTGTCGTTACCAAACTCCCGTTGCACGCCGCCTGTGCCCATCCCTGCTTACTCAGCACAAGACTGTCACCCCGTCTCTGCCTGCCTCACCGGGTGGCAGGGCAACGTGGATTTACGAGTGCTTTATGACCAAGCAAAAATTCCACCAGTGCTGTGTACACACCTGGATAACGGCTTCCCACAAGGCTGGAAAAAAGCTGAGTTGTCTTTGTCTTTCATAAACCAGCAGCTGTACCTGGTATCAAATAGCCCAGGTTTCTTTGCGTAGGTGGGAGGTGTGCAATTTACTGATAGCTGTCTGTTTGCCTGCTTGGCCTGCGTGATCTGCCAGACTTCAGCCGATGGGGGTCAGGAGGTAGCGATAGGTAGTGATAGGACATGGGCTCCTATCTAAAGGGGCTTTTAAACTGAAAGAGGGTAGATTTAGATTAGACAATAGGAAGAAATTCTTCACTGTGAGGGCGGTGAGGCACTGGAACACGCTGCCCAGAGAAGCTGTGGATGCCCCATCCCTGGAGCTGTTCAAGTCCAGGCTGGATGGGGCCCTGGGCAACTTGGTCTACTGGGTGGCATCCCTGCCCATGGCGGGGGGGGGGGAACTGGATGGGCTTTAAGGTCCCTTCCAACCCAACCCATTATGTGATTCATCCTCTGCTCTTTGGGGCTGCTGGGAAAGAGTGCTGTGTCCCCCAGCCCTCTGTAAGGCAGAGAGAAGCACCTGTGTGGTGGATGAGCTCCAGTGATCGCTCTTCCTGTTTTTCCACGCACTGCTCTATCTGTCCATTGCAACTGTTAAATTGTGCTTGAGTCCTAAGAGTAAAGTCTGGGCCTGACCTATTCTTGCTCTTCTCTGAAGAGCAGAAGGAAAGTTTGAAATGCTTCTTTCTGCTACTTTCTTACACCCTGCTTTTCTGGGAAAGCTGTTCTTAGCATTTTTGTGTGTGATTGTGTCTTGAGCTGTTAGATGTGTTGTCATCTCCTCCTCTTGCTGTCCTGAAAGAGGAAGGGATGATGACTGCTTTTTCTCTTTGTAGCCTTCCTTCCCAAAGTGGATCCCCCCCTCCTCCTCCTGTGTCACTACATGCTCATTTTCTTGAGCTCCTTTCCCAGAGGATGGTGCCACTTCACAGCGACCTTATTCAGAGCGCGATGCCGATTTGCAATCTTGCCCTCGGCTTTTTCCTTCAGTGAAGTGCTCAGGAGTGCTGGCATTTTTGCCTTTTTTTAATTTCTCTCCAGGCTCTGTGACTTGGCTGGTCTTTTACTGAGTATTGGGGTTTGAGGCACTGGGGAGGGGATGATTTTCTTTATTGTATTTCATATATAGACCATAGCAGAATAAGTTTTTGATTGTTTAAACTAGTGAAAGATGGGTGAACATGCAAGGGTCCACAGCCAGGTCTGTTGTATGACAACGTTGCTGCCATATTCTCTAAGGACCATCCCCTTGGGCCTGCCGTCTCCTTCTCGTCCTCGTCCTCCTCTCACAATGTGATGGGTTCCACTTAGTCCATGTCAGGGCGTTGCTGTCACCACCAAGTCCCAAGCCCCGCTGGCATTACGCTTGAAGAGCAGCCAGCCTGGCATGGGGACAGGCGCCCCATGAAATGCTGCTCCATGGACTCTTTCACACCAGGATAACACGTGGAGGTTTTCCTTCTCATTGGATGTCCTGGACACCGAGATTGTAAAACAAAAGTAATCCCATTGGAGGAATTAATGTGTTGCTGTGTCTTGAAGCTTCAGTACCCTCATATATGCTGCACAGCTGCATAAAAATGCTTTGCTTTGTTAAAGTAAATGGCAAGGGGAATTGGTAATTGGCTCATAAATGAAAATGAGTTTGGAGGTAGAAAGCCTTGAATTTAGTCATGGAGGAATAAACAAGAAAACAAATTAAATCACCTTTTTGATGCGTATGGGCTGTGCAGAAATGCTATAATTATCCCTATTAGAAGTCCAATAAACTCTATTAACCTTTCTTACATTGCTAAGACTTGCATAATGTCAGGCACTTTATTTTCCTCTCATACTTCCACTAGTACGGAGGTTGTGTGGTGACGGCTATTTTTCTCTTTTCTCTGTAAAGCTGNTTCTCTTTAAAGCTGAAAAAAATTTTTTTTTTTTTTTTTTTTTTTGCCTAACCAAGGGAGATAACAGAACTTCCTCTTATTAAACCCTGTGGCAACACAATCCCAACCACATAATATCCGACTGAATGCTGAGACATGTGCCTTTGGCAATTTTTGTTTTTATTAGAGACAGCGTTTCTCTTTAAACATGAATCCTAGTAACCCTGAAGATGTCTGGCTGGATCCTTGCCGCCAGGGGGTTACTTCAGTTCAGCAAGTTCACTCTGCACAGAGTTCACAGCAGCCTGGATCCAAAGCACCTGAAGCACTTGTGATATGCAGTGTGAGCAAGGCAAAGAAGATGACAAGAATCAAGTGTTCAGCAAAATCTCCTTTTTGTGGCTCTCTGGGAAGCTTTAAAAAGTTTTTTTTTCAAAACAACGACAACAACAAACCAACCCAAAGGCACAAAAAAATGACACCCTTTCAAAATTAGAAGGATTTGAAGTTTTGCTTCTAAGTTCACCTGCATCTGCTCTAGAAGAAAACCTTTGGTGACAGAGCTGACAGCACAGTCATGGTTAGTGTCCCTTGCTACACACCTGGTGAAGCAGCTACGACAAGTGTTCCTTGCTTTGGAGCTTAAACCACCCAGTAACTGGCTGGTGAGAGAAAACTCCCCCATAGACACAGTCCTCTGTAATTCTTCCAATGGTCATTTTCATAAATTTCTGTGGCAGCTGGTTATGTAGCTGTGCACAGCTTATGTACAGAGACAGCACGCTGTATGAGTTTGAGCCACCGTGGCAGTTCGTAGGCGTCTGTGTTTCACGGTAGCTGCCTAATGAAATGAATGTTGATTGCAGTCCTCCTGCAATGAACTTGGTTCTGCTAGACTTACTTTGCAAAGTGACAACTAGTGACGGCTAGATCTTCAACTGAAACTTAAGTTTAGCTCCATTTCTCATTTCCAAACAGTTCTGAGTTTCAAGTGCCCCATTTTTGAGTAGTGACAAAGATGCTTTAGGTTTCTGTTTGTTTGACTTCCCCTGACTTCTCCATCTTAACAAATCCTCCACAAACCAGCATTTGCCTCAGACTGTAGTCAAATTTATAGCTAGGAAAAGGTTGTCCAAATTTAAAAAAAAAAAAGAAAAGAAAAGAAAAGGGGGGGCAGGGGGGCTATGATAAAAATCAGACCAACGATCCAAGTAGCAAGAGTAAATGCTGAAGTAATGAATAATGCATTAAGGTTTTCCTCAAATCTGAAGTAGGAGTCACTTGCACTATGTAATTAGCACTTACATAATGCATATGCTTTCGTACACTGTGAAAGGTCTAAATGAGGCATTAAAAAGTGAAGTGGTCTAAGGACAAGGCAATGGCTCGGGGCTGTAGCCGCTATGGATCTGTCCTATCTCCATCTCTGATGTGATGTAGGACAAGTGTCTTCATTTCTCTGCAGCTTCAGGCATATTCTCAGCGTCACTTAAGAATCACGTGTTTCTGAGATCCTCCCTATAGCTGTTACTCTTTCTCAGTGCGCGGAGCTGATCCAGGTTAATCTGGGAGCTGCCTGTCTATGAAGTAAATTGGCTTCACTTAAACAGCTGCTGAACGCAGCCTACTGATTGGGAGTGGTGACTGCTTAAACTGCTTATCTGCAGTTGCAAGGGAAAGTCGGGCTATGCGTGGGCTGCCCGTCTGCATGTGCTGGGGGCAGCAGCGCTTGCCACCTCGCTGAAGCAAGTGGAGATCTACAGGTCACAGCGTATGAAGGCTCCAACTTGAAAACACCCTGGCAGGAAAGCCGCTCGGTGGCAGGGAAGTGGCTTGGGGACAGGTCCACCGTGTGATGTTCTCCGGTGCCTGGTCCAGCATGTGCTGCTGCCCCTTTGGGGAGGTGGGGCTCTGCCACGCGGCTCTTCCAGGAGGGCGGACGTGAGTCCAGCGTGGGGAATGGGGCGCCCGGCGGTGCCGCGAGGTTGCGTGGTGTTGCTAAGCGGCTCTGCTATACTCCTCTGGCAAGGTCCGGCTGTGCCACCCGATTCCTTGCACGGTGCGATAGCTTATCAGATTGGATTGCTTGGAGACTGACACTGCGTCGCATTCAGCTTTTTTTATTGCTGTGACAAATACAGCGATTGTATTTGTCATAAAGAAGCAGGGAAGTCATGACTGATGCCCTTGTAAATTGATCTAAGAACTGGATGTGATCCTGGTTTCATTGCTGTTCTGCCCTCAAGGAAACCCCAGTTTGGTGGCGGTCTCTTTGAGCTTTGGTAGAGAACCACCACTGTTTGACCAAGAAGAAACTGTGAGCTGCCTTGCTTCTGTGCACAATCCTCAACTGCAGGAAAGCAGTTACTGTGTGTCCCATGGTACGCAACCTGTTTTGCAGTCATTGACTGAAGGAGCATTAATCTGCTTTCATGACAGCACCCCGTATTGCTAGCAACATAAGCTGGTTAGGTACCCATATGACACGCTTGATTTGAAACTTGTTATTCCACATATAAATATTCCACAATTTAAAACTTTCAGTGATACCCTCCATGAGATACACTTCAGATTCTTCTTCTGTAGAACAAACAGGTCATTTTAATGAGGTTCTTTCGCTGATGAGGTTCATACTGATCTCAAAGTCATGAGATACTAGAACAAAAAGATTGCTGTGATAAGTGAATGTAAAATAACTCAGCTGTGCTATTTTCTAAGTACGTATTAGAACAAGGGAAAAACTTTCAGCTGTGCTTGCTTCAAGGGAATTCTTAACATGGCGCATTAATAAGCCCATGCCAGAAAATGCCATGCTGCTTCCTTAGGAGCTCAAGAGAAGCTCAGATAAAGGCTTAGGCACCCCCACGTTCCTGAGGTGTGAGATGACTGTGGTTTCATGGCAGATGAGGCATCCCTTCTGTAGTATTTGTCAGTGAAAAGTTTCACAAGGGTGCATAACCTTCCAGGAGAGCAGCTTCAACCTGGACAGCAGCTCACGGCCCAGAAAGCTTGGGAGCCCCCAGATGAGATGGTTTTATAGACGATGGTGACATCCCGTTATGTGAGATGGGGATGGGGCGGGGGGGGAGCGGAAAAGCTGCTTGACTTCTTTACTATGTGGCTCACTGTCCTTTGAAGAATCTGGCACAGGCCATTGTGAGGGGGAAAAAATACACTGCTTAACCCATCTGTCTGGTCAGGTAAAGCTATTCCTATGTCAATAAAGACCATTATTGTAGTATGCATTTGCTACACAGGGTAATTATCCTTTACGATGGGTGATACATTTTTATGCTCTATAACAGTATGTAATCTGGGGGAGTAGCTACAGTGGCAGATGGCAGCCCTTCAGTCCAGAAGATCCTGGAGAAACGTAACTGGGCCGATGGAAGCCTTATGAAGCGCAACAAGAAGCACAGAGCCCAGCGCTGTAGGTGAAATTGCCCCTTGCTTTACTACAAGTGGGCAGTTGGCTTCCTCACTCAGAGACTGGTGCCACACCGGAAGAGTTTATCTTGAGGCTGTAGTGTCTTATGTTTTTAGAGGTTCTCAGGACTCAGCTGGGTGAAGCCACAGCTGACCTCATGATAGTTCCTCGTGATAGTCATGTCGTTGAGGGGGTTGTTGCATCAAATGGTCCCTTCTGACCAATGTTTCTGTGTTTGTGGTTCTGTAGTACTCCAGGAGACAGGTATTCAGGATTTGGTTGATGGAGGATTCTTCTCTTTACCACACGCAGTTTCTAGGAATTTTCTGGGATGCAGTAGAAAAAAGTGAATGGTGGTGGTGTGAAATAGGTCATAGCCTGCTCTGCTATACATTTGTTGTGTGCTTTCTTTTTGAGTGGTCCGTCCCTGCTGCTTAGTATAACTCTGCTGGAAAATCCTGCCAGCACACTGAGCAGACGCTGCTTGGAAGGTAGCAGTTGTCTGGGAGAGTGCCGAGTCAGCCAGTTTTCCTGACTTTGAGAATTGAGGAAGGATTACATTCTCTCCCGGATTAGAGTTACAGATATGTGATGCATGCCCTGGGGGTTTAAATCAAAACCTTTCTGTGTTACTATGATACTCAGAGCAAAGGCTATATGAGGTTGTGGCTTTTGGCTAACCTGAGGCTTGAGCTTCGGTAACCCCTATCACTCTTCAGAGTCATCATTACAGGGAAAACGACCGGATTGATAGAAAGACCGTCTGGTTTGCTATTTGGGTGAACGTTACAAACAGCACTGCAAATGCCCCATAGGCTCCTTTACCTGTTCTGTTGCAGTATCATGCTGTGTTGTAGATGAAGCTGGTAGGATACTTTTGTAATAAATTCTTGGCTTTTAGCTTCTCACCCTTATTTGACATTTGGTTTCCTTTTCTGATTTGTGCTTTCTGTGGGCTCTTGCAGACATAACCTCAGTATTGGCCGATAGTTATTTTCTCACTACAACAGTCTTAGCGTTTCTGGTGACCTAAGTGTGTAGCTTCTGTGGAAGCAAAATTCTTTATGATTTGATGTCAACTCCAGTTGTGAGTTGTGAAATTTAGTTGCCTTCAGTGGGGCGTCTGAACGTGAAAGGCTTGGATGCCAGCAAAAGCGAGGAGTGCCATCTTTGGTGGTATGGGAAACTCTGTTTTTCTGCCTTTGCTCCCTCCCTGCTTCTTTTAACACTTTTCAATTTCTTTGCTTCACATTTTGGAATGTGCAATTGACCTCAGTTTTAGGAGGATGTGTGTTTGTTCATATGCCTTCAAAGCTTAGGTACCAAATTGTTATGTTTTCGTTTTTTTTTTTTTTTTAAAGGAAAGTGGGCTAGCCAAGTGACAGTTTTGAGGAAGTCTTGTCTGTTGCGTCCTTATTTCCACCGTATGTTATAGACACTACAACGAGAACAACCCAGTTGTTAGCAGTCGATCCCGCCACCGTTCGTGTTTGTTGTGCCGTAGATAGATGTGCTGACTGACACACTAAGCTCCGTTGAAACGGAAACTTTATATTGTTAGGCTAGGCCTGCACCGGAGACTTTCACCAGGGTAGAAATGGTAGGAGTGTTATTTTGTCAGGAGAATCGGTGGATCTATACTGAAACCCCTTTTCTTTCCCAGCGGTGACAAGGTCTCAGTCACCTTGGCTTTTCTTTGTCCCATGGCATGCACACGGCAGGAGTGTTGCTGACTGAGGTGGATAAGCACGGAGGAAGTGCGTGCAGCTCGTGGGGTGTGCATGTGCACAAATGTGTTGAATTTTGCACTCTTGGCTCTGTTAGCCAGAGCTTTGTGAGGCAGTTTTAAGCTTGTATGAACCAGATCCACGGTTATCTGTCTTAATCATACCTGACATAAGCTGTGGATGAGACCTTACTAGTCGGGTCTGTGGCTGGTGGCTGTGCTGGAAACAGGAGCAACGGAGTTAACCGAGACTGAGAAATACTTCCGTTTATATTTGTGCTTCTTTTTTGCTTTAAATGTCTGCTGGATGCTGGTGATAGTAAACTGCCATGATAATCTTGCAGTCTTCAGCCATGTATGTGCCTATACATATATTTTTAGAGTACCTCCTGACTGCTTATGTGAACGGTTTCCTTTATGATCACTAATTCCTGTGTCTTACAGTTCATTTCCTTAATATCACTGAAGAAGCCAAAATGGCTTCTGGTGCAGGATACAGATATTTGGAAGGAAGGTGAAAAAGTAATACAGGGGTGGAGGAAAGTTTGTGGGTGCTGGAGGCCTGCTCCTTGCTCTTGCAGGGTGCTGCAGCATCAAGGCCATGTTGTGAGCTTCCTGAGCTCCACACTATAAACTGCACTGGGCTTTTAGCCATGCAGTGGGAAGTTCTTAAGACATATGGTCTACCTGCTAATGCATTTTCTGCTTTATTCTCTACCTGTCGTAAGGACACACTTTATTTTATCCTTTCTCTGGAAATGTCATTGAATTTGTAAGACAAAAAAGCTGCTCCTGAAAAGCCATAGAGGAAAGTACACTTGACAGAAACACTGCTCTTGATTTCTCTAGTGCTTCTTTCTCCTCATCACAGGGCCTCTCCTCAGCAATTTCATAGCGTATCTCTGAGCACCTTTTGTGTATGTTCTCCTGCTTTAATCCCCAGTGTTCGGCCTTTCCACTGCTTAACCAATTCTACTTTGGCATGAAGTCTTCTGAATAAGATACTCATATGAAACGCACAATTGTTGTGGAGCTCTGCCAGCCTCTTAAAAGCAGGAGCCAACTTTTGAGGGTCAATCTTTGTTAAGAGCATATTATAAAAGACTTTGAAGTTCTATATTCAGATTCAGCCAGGAAGCTTCAATACTCTTCATATAATGCCAGACTAAACTTTTCCGGCACTCAGATACCACCAGCTGATTCTGGGTCATGTACCACCAAACTACAGCGTCATTCTGGGGCTCATATTTAACAAGATGAACTGGCTTCCAGTGGGTTCCTTTGTAAGGTTTTTAAATGGGCATACATATGCATGTATGAGAAGGTAATATTGCATTAAGTTTCTGAGAATGAATAAGGAGACAATAGGAACTTCAGCATAAAAGGTTTATAGCATATGTTTCACATACCTTATGGAGTAAGGGAAGCAAACAATTTCAAACCACATTTTATTGCTTCCCAAGTTTAACTCTGTTTTGCAGGGACACAAAGGTAAATTCTTCAAATAGAGTCCCCGTTAATTGCTTTGCATCCAAAGCCCCCAAAATTTGATTGGTAGCTTTGTTCTTTGTGGCAGAATGATAGCGTAGTGTTATGCCCTCTCCCAAACATGACAATTTAATTTAATTAAGGACTAGTCAGTTTTTCCATTGCTACAGTAAGGTAGGATTGGATTGGAAAAGGTGCCATTTCTGGAATGAAGAGACCCTACCCAAGCAGAGAATGATTCAGACGATCCAGCAAAAGAGCCAAATGCCAGACACCACTTACACTATAATATAGTGCCTATATTTGGAAGCTCTAAGTCACCTTTGATTTTATGAGCTTCTAATTTTTGTTTTAAATCTTGGTCTCCTCCCTTGTTGGACAGATTTGAATAATTCAGTGCAAGTTAAATAACTTGCCCATGTCCAACTTTAATGACTCAGAAGAAATCAATGTTGCTGCAAACACAACACTCTTTGTAAGTCTCTGTCTTCCTGCAGGGTTATAAGGAAACAGACTTGCTTTGACAAGTTTTTTAAAAAATAGTAGTACTCCTTAAACTGTGAACATTATCCAGAACATTTTCCATAATTTCAGAACCATTGGACATAAGGCAAATCAGTTTGAAGGGAGATGTTTTTATTCTTACCTAAATATAGTACAAAATGCAATATGGAAGAGGGAGAATACATTTTACCACAATACAAATGAAACTAAAAGCTACCCTTTCCCTTTTCTTAATATGGGCAACTTTTTTGGTTTGCTGTTTATCAGAAGTGAGTTGAAACAAAGGAGTTGAGAAGACTTGTGCATTTTTCGTGAGTAAGTATGACTGTCATCAGATTGTTTTTCCGACTTGCAGTAGTATTCTCTTGTGCTGCCTGAATTGTCGTGTAGTCAGTTCCTTGGCACAGGAATAATGCGTGAAGGAGTAGGTGGAAGTGGTGACAGAGAAGCCTCCTGGATTGCCCACCCTGAGTTTTGAATGATTGTGGAAGATAAGCTGCATTGCCAGTGTCTGCACCTGATCACTGTTAGAAAATATGTGGAGACATGATTGCTGTATTCAGTATAATTTAATACATGTATTTGATTTGCTTGCTCTTTATTCACTAGGCTACTACTCTATAATCACTTTGTTACTGGCAGTCTCAGGCCTTCGTGGTTTGATCTCATGCGTTTGGGGATTTGGGGGTTATTTTCAGCTGCCTAGTCTATTTTAAACTCTCTTTTAAAATTAAAAAAAAAATCAACAAATAATGTGTTAGAACATATTGATCCTTTTGAGCCATTTGTCTAATTAACCTTTACATCTCAGGAATCGGGTTTGGTTCTGTTCAATCAAGTGCAATGTATCTCAGCCTTAAATAACCAACATCTCTTCCAAGGACCTTCGAAGCCTTCCATAACACTTACTTTTGTAACTGCTGCTACTATCTTGGCATTGCACCAGCTTGCAGAGAAAGAGTTGGAGGAGAATAGGAAAAAGTAAGACAACAGCAGAAGAAAAATCTGTAGGATGGCTTCTAGCTTAGCAAACAAAGTGTTTCTGGAAAGTGCAGTTAGTTCTGGGCTCATGTCTTCAGTACGCTGCACCCTGAATTGAGGTAGGATAGCAAATGCTTGAACGTAATGAATGAAAGTAGAGTACTTCTGTGCACGCACGTGCTTGCGTGCGCCCAGAAGGATGCTCCTTCAGTAGCTGCTTTTGGTGTGAAAGTTTGAGGGAATCTTCAGAAAGGGAGATGTTACACAAGTGGAAATGAATAGATGATGTCTAGTCTTTTTTCTGGAAAAGGAAAAAATAATGTCTGAGATGTAATCCTGTATCTGGAGGAGAAGGTATACGGGACGCTTCCCTGCTGCTCTTAATCCCCTCTACAATAGAAAACCCCAGAAGTGTTGTGCTGAGCATCACTGTCTCACAACTCAGAAGACTCCTTTTGTGGATAGATGGACAAGAAAAGAATGATATTCTTATGGAAACTAGTATATTTAAAGTCACAGCGAATCTGAGTTTTGAGCAGCTCCACTCTTCGGTTTGCGGTGAATCTTGTCTTTATTTTACCAGCACACTACGGAGAGTAATGTATTTTCTGCCAGTGATATTCATGCCAGTGTTATCAACAGAAATAGATAGACCTCTGGATGCACAAGCTCTTCTGCAGTAGTTTTGATCATGAGCCAGCCATCCTGCCTTGGTGTTAATGGGTCTGGAGCCTCTTCCCCTCCCTATAAGGCAGGACCTGCTATACTTACTGACATAAGAAATGTCCGTAGCAGCATAGATTTTGTCCCTTTGGAGAGAACTTGGAATGGGTGTTCTCAAGAGGGATAGAAAAGACTTGCAGGTCTGATTTTCCATCTAAACATCCGGAAGCTTCTGTGTAAACATCAAGGAAGCACTTCTTTAATGTGCAGGTGACTGATCCAGTGGCACAGGTTGCCCAGAGAAGTTATGGAGTCTCTTCCTTGGAGATCTTCAAAAGCCACCTGGACATGGTCCTGGGCAACCTGCTGTAGGTGGCCCTGCTTGAGTAGGGGGGTTGGGCCAGGTGACCTCCAGAGGTCCCTTCTAACCTCAACCAGTCTGTGATTCTGTTATATATGGGCATTCGTGCTTTCTCCTGCTGGTTGTGGTTTGGGTCATTTTGTGAGCATATCACTGCTTTCTAGAGTGCTAGGAAGAAGTTTGGTGCTTTTGCAACTTTGCTTTCTGTTTTTGCACTCTTGCTTTGGGAATACAGGCAGACCAGGGTTTATGAATCATCATTCTGTTATTGCAACAGTATAGCTGTGCTGAAACCAAAGCATCGGTTAAGCATAAATCAGACCCTTGATATAAAGCTCGTAGGTAATGCAAAATGATGGCTCCACCTCTGTTTTACTGCAGGTGTAGAAAGAGAATGGCAAGGAGAGAGCTGCATGCAATAGAGGATTGAGAGAGCACCCCGGGACCCAGGGAATCATTGAAATTAAAAAAAAAAAAGAGGAAGAAGAAGGAAAAAGGAAAAAAAGTACTAAATGACTTACTTTTTCTCCAGTCTGTTAGCTTGGGTAATGCTGCTGTTTCACTCTCTAATGCTCAGGCTAAGCATCCATAATTCATGTTTTCCCCATTTTAGTTCCATTACAGTTTCCTTTCTCTCCATAACAAATACTCCGGCCACTCACATAATGTAATAGGATCCATGAATGCAAACACTGGGGGAACAGCGTTTGTCCAGCCAGTGTTACGCCAGCAATTTGCCTGATGGATTTCAACTTCTCTGCTCCTTCCATTTACTGCTGGTTCCGTTCCCAGCTGCGGAGACTTGATGTGCTTTTTGTTTTTAAACCTTTGTGCAGGCAAATCAATGGTGACTAGACATCGAAGAACAGCTGCTTTCATCCAAAATAAGAAACTGCAAGAGAGTACCCCTAAATAGATATGCATGTGTGTGTATGTGTACACATGAGTATGTGTATGTGTATATATATAAAAGAAAATGTGGCTCCCAGGTTTTATCCTAATTTCTGCTTACCGTAGATATATTTTTTTCCTGAGACTCTTCCAAGTCGTTTTGTTGTGTCATTACCTGGCAACTAGTCTCCAAGCAATATGGCATGGTACTCCCATCCAAGGCTATCAGCGTACTTCACGAGCTCTCCGGTGGGTTCCAGCAGCCGTTAGACGTGGCAGCAGGCATGATTTTTCCCTCCACTTAAGGAGTGATTGAGAAGACGCAGATGCTTTTAGTGGAAAAGGAGAAACTGATTTTATTTCCCTGTCAGACTTCATATGGGTAGATGGAGGAAGTTTATGAGGATGAAAGTCATTAAGCGTGCTTTTTTTGCTTTCTTCTGTCTGCTTGTGTTGTTATTGTTGGGTTGGGGTTTTTTTGAGTGAACAGGGTCTTGGGGGGAAAAAGAGAAGTCTGTAAGCTGGACACGCTAGCAAAAATGAGAGTGGGTTCTTCATGGTGTGTGCATTAATGTGCACGTTTCTGTGGTTGCTCCCTTACCATAGCTAGAGGCACCCCACTGAGGTCCTCTCCTGCCTGGGTCGGTGTGGTCAGCCCAGAGGAGGAAGCAGCACGGACTGCTTCCCAGCCCCCTGGGCCAGAGCTGGAGGTGGTGCTCAGCAGCTTGCTCCTCAGGCAACTCACTGTGTTGAACGTCGTTGGCCTCGCTGCTGCTTGGAGTCTGCGGGTGCCCAAAGCATTGGCTTAGGAAGCAGGATCTGTGTTTTACTCTGAGCGTTACTTTTTGGCTGTTATCTTTCCCCACCCTCCATGTACTTACCAAAGAAGCATACGCTTGGTGCCTCAGCTTCTCTCTCCATTTAAAACAATTAAAAAACAGTTGATCACAGTTCTTAGCATTGCACTGTCAGCATCTGGCTGCAGTGGGGATGCGCCTCCATCTCACGACCGTCGCAGTAAACACATAATTGCAACAGCCACTTCCACAACCCAGAAGCGTGATCGCCCTCGTCATTATTCACCCTGCCATCTGGCGAACACCAAAGGAGGTGCTGGGGCTGCGGACTGATCTGGATGGTGATGAGACGCAGCGTGCTGTTTTGGCAGGGAGCTGGGGACTGAAGTCAAGCCCAGGGATTGCAGCAGCAAGTGGGTGGCTGATGGGGAGTGCTTCAGTAGTCAGCTCCCTCCACGTACCGAGGGCTGTTAGCACAGCTGAGCTTTGTCTTTTCACTGTTTGTTTTTTTTTTTTAACTTTCATGTGCATCTCTTACAGCAGAACTGATTTATGAGTAAGGTCAGTTAGTGCACATATGCAAAAGCAATTTTAGCATACAGATTTGATGACCTGGGGGGGTCTTGTCCTACTCGTTTGCATTAACCTCAATGTGAGTCTGTCATCAAACACTTCAGTTATAAGCACCTATTCTGGGTGCTTAAAAAGGATCTATTCTGGGATATGTAAATCATCCGTAAAACTTATATGTGGGCTGTAACATGGTTATGGGATCTAATCTTAAGAACAAAGGGAAAAAGTTTATGTACTGAAAGGGAGGGAGGAGGGAACGATTTAATAATGCTTAAAATAATTGTTTGTGATCGAGCGGTTTTTGCATAGGCTATTTATGATAATGTCTGTGATTCTAGATGAAGTGGGATTTCGTACAGCTGTATGCTGAGGAAGGAGCCAGAAAACCAAGAGAAGTTGAGTAGCATTTCTTGACGATGTTGACTTTAGTCAGGCTTATGGACTGATATAAAGCATGAGGTTTTTGGAAAACCTCAGGCCCTGAGCAAAGATTTATAAGCTTGCAAAGCGAATTGAGACCAGTTCTCAGTTCATGTTGCTGCCGGATGAGAAACCCAGCATGGTAAACAGGCTGGTGTTGAAAGCAGAAATGACTCCAAAGGATCGTTACTTGCCCTGAGTCATGTGCTGCAATGATGGACCCACAAGCAGGAGGCAACCAGTGCTGGCTGGCCAGGGAGCTCTGCTGCTCCGGGCTGATTATGGAGGCTGGCTGCCGAGATGGAAGAGCAAAGCAGTAGTAAATCTGGCTGCGCTGGCATGCCTGGAGACTCACCGTGCACTGACTGTTTGCAGGGTAATGCGGCATGGAGAGCTCAGGTGCAAGCTCTGGCAATGCCACCTTCCTGACGGTGACTTGCTGCTTTACCTTCACAGCGCCTAGCGGCTTCTGCAGCACTCTGTGATGAGTGCAAGTTTTTGCTTAAATGCTTCACTGAGCCTCCGATCAGCCAGCTTGCCCTTCCTCACTTCCTCCTCTTTCCCTTTTTCCTGAAATCACGAGGCTCTGCACTGAACCGGGACCTCAGCTCCAGTGCCTGGTCATCTCAGCAGGTGCAGGTCACTGTGCTCGTGGCGCAGGGCTCTGCTCTGGAGGCTTCTCCCTTGATAACAGCAGCCAAGTGATGTGTGTCCGTAGTGGCTGCAATTGCAGTGCTGGGCAGAGATGGTCCAGAAGTTGACTGTAATCCTAAATCCTCTGTACTCCCGTACTAGAGCACCCTTCAAGCTGGTTTGGGGAAGCAGCTTCTCTTCCTCAGATGAAAACCTCAGGTGTGTTGGGCATTTATATGCTCTGTGGGATCTGCCTTGTACAGCAGTTTCCATCTGTCCTGTCTGCCCCACTGCAGAGCCATAGGTTTGCTGTTTTGCAGGCAGAGGACCCCGAGGTGGTTCTTAGGACGGCCCTGACATCCCCCTTTGCCAAGAGCAAATGGGACTTGTAGGCAGTGTGAGCTCAAACTGGGAGGTGAAGTGCTGTGCAAATATGTAATGATGGCTCATGGTGAACAGGGATGCCCCAGCCAGCAAGGAACCTGTCAGCAAGTTTGCGGTAGAGCACAAGGTTGCTGAGAAGGCTTTAATTATTCCTCCGGTAGGGTACATGGGATTAAAGAAAGGAACCCAGTGCTACTTGAGTTTAAGTAGAATGCTTTTAGGAAAGGATTGTAAAGCTGTCCTGAGGAGTAGAAACGTTCTGTAGCTATAGGCAGTCGCTCAGCACCATGACTGATCTTCTGGAAACCTGAAGGAATTCCCTTACAGAGAGAATGCTGTGCGTCACCCGTGGCCAAAAAAGAAAAAAAAAAGTTAAAAGAAGAAGTCATGTGTTTCCTTGACAGCACAGCACATCATGTTTGCATATTGTTAGTGCAATAGGAGAGTTCTTCATCCTGATCACTGCATGCTTTCAAGTATCTTGAGTGTGCCAGGGTTACAAGGATATTATTTTCAATAGCTTTGTTTAAATAGATCATGGAAAGTAATTGAGTCAGTAAGTGCTTTTAATACAGATTCAGATACAACCAGGGCCACTTTCATCACGTTGGTATAGTAACTTGCAATGTAGGTTTATTAACAGTGTACTTGAAAGCTGGTGGATTAGAGCAGGTGCTCCGGTAACCAAAAGGTTTCTTGAGGTAATACATTTTTCTACTACTTTATTCATAAGTTAGTGTTCACATACCGCAGGTAAGGATGAAAGAAATGATGACAGGGTATGTAAACAGAGTACGTAAACACAGAATTGTACAGACAGCAAGAGCTCGGGCTTCAGCATCGTCTGTTAGCAACTGACTTTGCATTTCTGCTTTATCAGAGTTGTCCCCAGTTGCTAAGTAGCTATATTTCCTTCTACCCTGAAATCCTCAGCAAACACATAAGCCACAAACAGCGTATGTGGGTATGTGCTGCTTTCAATATCTGTAGGATTGCTGATGGAGTGCCTAAATAAACAGCCTGATTTTGTTTTTTTTTTAAAGCATGAAACCCCCAAAGCAGCAGCTTTGAAAGAAGCTGCATTTCTAAGCCGACATTGCATAAAGTAGCACGTACAAATGTTACTTGGAGTTGCTGGAAGAGAGAGCGGTAAATAACTGGCTATCAAGAACAACCTTCCAGGCAGTGGAATGTAATCCAGGGGCAGAGGCAGTATCTGTGACGGTGCTTCAAGGAAAGAAGCGTCTTGTGGCTGGCAGTGTCAAGGTGTCACCTGAGTGGAAAACAACGTGGAGCCTTAGTAAAATACTGGGAAAACATTGATCTCCATCAGTTTAGAACAGTAGAGGAAAGTCTTTTTCTTAGCAGGAGTCGAACACACAGGCCACAAAAACTGTTGTTGCAAATCATGTAGCAGTGTTGGATTCAGATCTGCTTCTGGCCGTGCGTGTGCAGTATCTCTGCAGGACGTAAATGTTTTGTGGGGGCTCTTCACCTCTGATCAGGAGGACAACATCCCTGTAAATATAATGAGATAAAGTGAAAAGGATTCATGCTACTTGTTTTATTACTTGTTTTTCTGTAACTCAGTGTACTTTGTTTTAAATAAAAGCATACCAGCTGAAGGAATTCTTCTGGGGTTTTACTACTGTAAATGGGAATGAGGGTAGTTCTGTACAATAAGATGATGGTCTCTAATGAAAACAGTACTTGCATTTTGGCAGTCTGCTTCATCTATCTTCTGCAGCTATTGGGTGTCAGAAAATCCACAATTAATGTTTGAAATATATTGGTAAATTGGTAGAAGCGTCAGCAACCTCAGTTGGTATATTCTACGTTTTGATGATGAAGTATTCAAAGTCTCATGCAACTACTGCCTTCAGAAGGAACTCATGCAACTACTGCCTTCAAAGGGAACATAGAAAAGTAATTTGCATAATTAAAAACACCTTCTTGAACAGCTTGTGAAAGGGAATGGCAGAATGTTAGCTTTCACTACGTACATACCGACTTGAAGCAGTCTTTGCAGAACTCCTGCTGGCTGTGGGCATCCTGAATGCCTCCACATGCCTGCTAGACTACCTCCCTCTTGCCTCTCCTGTGCTTCTCCAAAATATGCTGCACCAGAGCTGGGTCCCCAAAACTAAGAGGTGAGCCCTGAATTCAGAGACAGGCCTTGACCGTGGCTGTATTGCTAATGCCTACTTTAAATGGAGGCGTCTCTGCAGAGTGTCCTTCCTGTCTTTATTTTGCTTGCTGGCTGAATTGCAAGCCAAATGGTATTAAAAATACCTTGTGTTGGCTTTGCACTTTCCCTGAGCGCCTTCCAGTTCTGACAGCGTGCTTGTGTGCAGCGTAGGGTGTTCTCCACATGGTGACAGAAAATCATGGGCCCCTTGCTACTGTAGCAGTTGTACTTCCATGAAATACCTCTTCTTCCTAATTGCCCCCTTGTTTTCTGAACCATCTCTAACTCTCTCTTAGTAATGATAGACTCTACAGACTGGAAATGTATGGTCTGGGGCTATTTTTAATTCATTGGATGTAGGCTTTTTATGATGCTTTTGAAGACATCTGAAAACTGGAAGTACCTTAAAGTGAAAGCACATTCGTGTTTAGGGTTTTAGTCTGTGAATACTTGCAATGGAAAGCATTGTAATGCAGTAGAAGGACATGACTAAAGCTATGTTTTGCCAACTGCTGTTACAGGTGGACATACATAATTAATGTATTGGACGTCGGTGGACGTTCAAGAATTATTCAACATTACTTTGAGGTTTGGAATGGCTAATAAAACTTCTTGTAGGAGTACATGGCAAATTAAATCCTTTGGCAGACTGCTACATCAGCTATGTGCACAGTATTGAATATGAGCTTTTTACTGTACTGGCTCTTTGGTGTGTCAGTCTAGAGTCGTGAGAGCTATTTAAACAATATTTATATGCATCATTTGACTCTTCCACTGCAACACAAATCCTTGTATCCCCGAGTAAGGGAAGTTATCGGCAGGACTACAAGGATAATATACTAAGCGACTGGTTTTAAGACTGGGTAAGGGAAGTCATTACCTAAATCATGCATCCGTTGCCCTCCATCTGTGGAAAAAACAGTGTTATTTCCGGTGTGTACTGGAAAAGACTGACAGGGTGAGTTCAGCGTGGAATGGATTTAGAAGTCTACATTGGCTGAAAAAGAATGGGGAATTGGCACTAGGTCCTCCCCGTGACGTGCACTTAAGTTTTAGTTAAATGTAATTGGTAGTGGTCTGAACATCTCTAGAGTTTCATCTGCTTTCAGGTTCCTACTTGTCCTGGGAGCCCTTCAGCTTGGTGGGAATGCAATAAGATTTTTTCCTGAAATTCCTTAGTGTGGGAAGAATTGGCTTTTGCACTACATGGGGACACGTGCAAGTAACTGAAGTTGAAGAAGAATGGGTAATTTATGATTACTAGTTAAACTGATCATGAAAGTGTAGAAATGGTACAAGGTTCTTTTACATATCTTGATTTAGCAGTGATTTTACCTGAGTTACCTGTCTTATGGGGCAAAATCCTGCTTGGGTAACTGAGTCTTGTTGAAATTAGTGCAATTCAGTGAGCAGAGTTTAGCCTCTAGGGGTAAACTTAGAAAAGATTCAGTAGGTAAAGAAAATTGGTTTTGCTTAGCAAGTGGCATTACAAGAATAATTATTATTGATTAGTGTCTATTCCCCCTACTTTCAAACAGTTATGTATGTTTCCCTCCTATCTTCCTCAAATTTCTTGAGCTGGGTTGTCTTAGTTGCTGCACCTCGTATATAATACTGTAAATGCCTGGGAATGACTACTGTGAGACTCATGGAAACCTGTTGATACTGAAGAACATAGCTGACTAAAAATGATAGAAATGTTTAGATTCTTTCCCTGTGTTTATCATTCGGAAGATCCTTCAGTGTTAATTTAGGGTATTAAAAATGTAATGATTAATGCAGTTTCTCAGTAAAGTGGATTCAGATATGCTTGCAATTCGGAAACCAGAAAAGCGCTTTGGGACAGCTAAATCAAAGCAAACAAAGTAACACTGTTTCTCTCTTGTATTAGTTTATTATTTCCTGTGTGCTTTTTGTATCTATACCTGTATAAACTTCTTTGTGAACTGTAGTTCTCCTGATACTTGTGTTTCTGTAATGCTTGCAATGGAGTGATTCATTCTTTTTTTCTCTTGTGTGTGTTTTTTCTTGCAGTATCAAGCTTTTGGCTGTGCAGGAGCTGGTCGATAGAGAAGCACTGGAAAAGGTATTTAAAAATGTATCTAATACAGCAGTAATAATACGTTGGAGCTCTTAAAGCCGTCTGTGTTAGTAGGGCTTCTTAACTCTGGAAAATCATGCAGGATAAAACAGGACCTCTTTCTAGCTGCATGGTACATGAAGTCAGGGAGGCAACATTTTGTCCAAGTTGATTGCATGCTTTTGGTGTTTTCTGATTTTAAAATGGACTTGGAATAAGCAATGCCTCTAGCCTGCCCGTATCAGCTTTCCTGAAATCGATCCTTGGTAGCAGCTTGGAGAGGTAGATGATTTGAACTGACAACGACGAATGTCTGAAGAAGGAAGAGTGTCTGAGGAGCCTCATTTAAACACTGAGAGTGGAAGGAGGTGCCTTGGAAGAAATGTGGTTTAATTTAGTGACAAAGGATCAAAGCAGCTGGCTGTTTAATGTCAGTCCTAATGCCACCAGCTGAGTACATGGTGTGTCAGTCTGAGCTCTCCTCGTGTCTGCGCCAGGGAGCTGCAGGCACACCTTTACACTTGGGCTTTCGGGGAGCTGCAGGACGTGCCATCCCTCAACCGTCTTGGGGATAATGGGGTTTGCAAACAGCTAGCGCTTGGCACAGTGAGGAGGAGCCATACTGAGCTTTTCATTGGCTTTGGAGAACTCTGATTTTGACGTGATGAGCTGGATTTTGTTGAAAGGTAGTGACAGAGGGCTAGGAAGGTGATACTGTGTTTTTTGTGTGTGAAGAAGACAAGGTTCGCAAACACTCCTTTTGCAAAACAGGTTAATATTACCAAAATGTAGTTGTTTGCAGTAGTCAGCTTCTCTGATATCTCACACCCTGTAAATTTCTCACCTTTTTGTCAGACGTGCACCTCCCTTTGGCCCGGGGCCTCCTAAAACAAGACTTGGCCAGAAAGAGTGACGTCAGCCTGGTGGGAATTGCTGGTTTTGCCATTGTTTTTAGCTTTGCAGGAAACTCTTCAGAAAAGCTCAACATCAGAAAAATGATCTTTCTAAATTGAGCTCTCTGAATATTTGATATCTACTTTCATACAATGCCAAGCTTAAAGAATTTAAAAGGCTGGTTTAGCCCTCTGGAAAACAACAGTGTGGAATTATGTAAGTTCAAAGAAATAGGCTGTCTTTCTTCGTTAAATAAAGGAGGAAAAATAGTAGGCTAGAACCAAATTCCTTGTCCTGCCTGCTTGCAGTCAGGCCTGAAAACACGTGTATTTGTAAATCATTAATCTGTATTGTATTGCAGGAATACAGAATATTATTAAATAATATTTTAATATTCGTTACAAGATTGATTTTCTGTTTTTTCAAGGGAAAATTTCTTTAAGCTAGCTATGGACGTGATAACCTGAAAGTGTTTTACCTATGCAACCCTTTCTAGTCTATCATATTTCCTTGACTACAGTTATATATGATGTTTTTGAACTTTTGTAACCTGTTTATTTCTAAAATTCTGTGCTCAGCTTTGAAAGTGCTGTTACATATTTTTGATACTCACATGAAAACTCAGAATGAGTAAAAACACTCTGGTGAACGACAGTGTCCCCTGAAAAGACTTATGGGTGCACATCAGTGTTCGCGCTGCAGAGTAGCTCCATTAAATCAAACCAAAGTGAAGTGAGTGTGTAGTAAGTGTCCTCAGGGACACTCAGGGAGTCCTCAGTGTCTCAAGGGTCTTGAGACAGCATGAGAAAATTATCTGGCACTGCAAAACACAGTTTACTGTTACCTGTTTACAATGTTGTTATGGACTGGGAGGGGAGGCACGTGAAGGAGCAGGCTGTGGGAGCTCCTGAGGCTTGCAGGCAGGCTGGGAGCTGCTACTGAATTGATGGGATCTTGAGAAGGTGGCAGCCCCTCGTGGGTACATCGCAGGAAGCTTTGCGCTCACTCAGCAGGAGCAGGATGCTGTGGTCCAGTTCAAAAGCTGTGCATCCATTATTTATGGCAAAAAATGTTCAATTCCATTATATATAGTCTTATGTAGTTTATTATCTTTATATGTTTTTCCCACCTTGGCCACTGAAAGTGATCGCACCAAGAGAAGCTTTATGTTATGCAAGGACACTATTTGTTTAATTTTCAAAATCCTGATGTGTGTCAAGGCAAATTTGGCCAAGTGGTCCTTTAAGCCAAAGATCTACCACAATTTGTTGCATTTACGTGTAGGGTTGCCAAGACAGAAGGGGTGATTGACAGGGTTTAATTATAGATCCTGGCTCTGGACAAGCTTCTCTGACCCTTGATACTGCTCATCAGGTGTTTGTTTCTCTGGGGTGCTGCTGGCACCTGTAAGCACCCCAGCACCCCATTAATACAAACAAGAAAATGATTAGTGAGCTCGATGAAATGGACCAGGTGACATAAGAAGAACAAGAGTTGTCTTTACTTGGAGAAAGTTCTGGGTCGAAGATGGGCTTGTTTGTGTTTATTCTGGCCGTAGTCTGTCAGACCATTCCAGCAGATACCCCGTGTGGCATGGGCAAGCATGTTTGCTTCCTAACCCAGCTGACCCCGGCTATCATGGGACAGCGTTGCTGACATGCTGGCATTCCTCTGCTTCAGAAGTGCTGCTGTCTTTTGCCAGGGGCAGTCACAGACGCAGGTGGTGAGATGCCAAGTGATGGCTGGCCTCCGTGATAGCCTCATTCCCACTAAAGTTCAAAGCCACAGGCTTCAGAGAGAAGCGTTTTGGGTGCATGCTGTGTGGTGTGCTGGCGCTGCATCCTGTAAGAAGCACCATTTCCTCTTCTAGGAGCACAGCTCTGGGAGAGACCCCCAGGGTCACTCTTGCCCCAAGGTGTTTTTGAGTACTTTACCCAGTCTAATTTTGTGAAGTTCTTAATTGCAGATGAAGAACTCCAGAGTACTTGGCAAGTGTTAATTGCATTTACTGGGGAAGGGGAAAAATAATTTTCCTGAGGAACATGCTGTTTTTATAGTTTAAAAATAAATCTGTTTAGGTAATTAGCAGATTGAACTGCCTAGCCAGGTGACATTTCACATCAGTTTCTGTTTTAGTGTTTAAATCTGTCATGCTTTTCCCTATGCAACAAGTATGCCAAAACGACTGCTGTCATTGGTGCTCGATGCCAGCAAGATGTGTAGGAAGAGTTGTCCTCAGAATACTTTTGTCTTTGTTTTGCTACAGACGTGGTATGTTCACTTCACAAAAAGAGTAAAAGCAACACTGACAAAAATCTCAGCCATGTTCTCAGCTGCAGTAAAGTAGTTCATTTTTGCTTAATTTCAAAAGAGAAACTTCAGTCTGTGTTTGTTGTTCCTCCAACCTGCATGTTTGAAAGGAAGTGGTGAAGGTAGTCTCTCTCTACACTAGAGGTGGAGTCTTCCGTTCTTCTGCGTGTTTTGTGTGCCCACTGCAGGGGACGTTTACTTCATCTTTTAGTTTGTGATAGACCATCCCAGCAGACCATGTATATGGTCTTGACTCAAAGGAGACTTGAAGGTGAGCAGAAACCTCCACACTATTTATTCCAGTAAAATCAAAATTTAAGGTACATGTAGAGTTGGAGACCAAACTGAAACAGGTAGGGATGCTCCCATTAACTGCAGTCAGCCTCAGATCAGTACTTCCATGCAATTAAATTCAGGTGTGGGTGTTATCCTTGACATTTGCTGTGATTTTGTGTTTCAGTCACCCGTAAGTAGTTCATTTGCATCTAGTTTTATCACTGTGAAACTCACTATTTTGGTAAAATCACAAAGCTAAAAATATTTTTGCATTCTGTGAAATGTTTCCTCCCACAGCCTTTCAGGTGTTGACACTGGTTCTTGAGTTCATTTCTCATTGAGAGTTAGGTTTTTGAGGAAAGTTAAATAATCTGTGCAACAACTTTCTAGTAGTAAACTGCTGATAGCATATTATAAGGTAAACCTCCTTTGAGAACAAGCAACAGTAAGCTGTTATTTTCCTGTTCGTGTATTAATAAGTAAGTGCATCTGCTGTTACTCGGGATGAGAAAGGGCCATCTAGTTTACTCCAACGATTGAGCAATTTGCTGGTTTCCCACCTAGGAAACGCAAATTGTATAACTCTGTCTGATCAGCAGTTTTCGAAAGTGTAGAATTCATCTTCAGAGTGACGATTGTTCTGCTTGAAGTTGAAAGTGATTTATCTAGCTTGGCATTAGAGATACGTTGGGTATGCTGGAGCATGATAGGAGTTGGGGTGAGAACAGTGATTTTGTTCAGGGATGATTTTCTTGAAGTTGATACCCAGATTTTCAAAATGCAGGATAGCTAACAGGTTTCAGTGTCAAGATCTGTCAGTGCCAGTGTTTGCAAATTTATGCACTGTGAGCTAGGTCCAAGAGGTCAGTGAAATGAAAGTAAGAAGGGAAATTATCAGTAGGATTGCATTCTCTGTATGGGGATTTTCACCTTCACTGAAGGTGAAAGGTTTGCAAGTCGCAAATCAAAAGGGTTTCAGTGTCTTTCACCTGGTGGTGGGAAGTAGAGGTCCTGTAGCTATGAAGTGCAGGATACCTTAGCTAGGCACCAGGAGGCATAGCTATGTAGCTTCTAGCTGGCTTAGTACAGGAAGAGATCTCTTCCATCTCCTGGCCAAACATTACATGTTCATCCATTGGGCGTTTCTGCTGTTGTGGTCATGAAGGGTTGGGATGATATAATGAGAAAACTCTGATCAGCCTTCTCGTCCAGATAGTTTTTTCTTCCTCATATGAAGAGTTATTTCTCTTTCCTTGAAGAAAGCATCTTTACCCTGTTGAATAAAATGGAAAGCTTAGCACTGTAAGCAAGCAAATGCTAGGATCTGTGCTAATTTTTTATTATTATTATTATTATTACATTTTCCACCTTCCTCAGCAGTACTAATGACTGGAATTGTCTCCCATGATGCATTTCCTGATTCCTCACCCGTAGGAGAGACTAGATGTCTGTATATGGGAGATGCTTACTAGGTGTGATGCATTCCTGTCGTGCAGAATTTTCATACCATACCTGAGGAATCAGTGAACCAAAACTGGGGTGACACTGAGGAGATGGCATTATTTAATAAAAGAACATTCACCTGCCTGTCAACGATCAGAAGCAGGTTTTGTCTGAGAGGAGGTGCCCTTGGGTGTTGAACATGATGAGTAATGTTGTCCACTTCTACAAGGTAAGACCCAAGAGATCAGGGCAAAAGGGAGCACTTGTTTCTTACCAGTTGCATTACTCTAACAGAGGAATTTCAGCTACTGTGAAAAATGGGTTTATAAAATGCTACAGCATTCCCTGCTGTAGCATTCGCCGTTCTACACAGCACACAGAATTTTAACTAGAAATTTGCTTTTGTTTTCTTGATCCAGTGTACTGTTTCCTCCAGATATTATCTGAACATAAAAAGTATGACGTCAATTGAGGTTCCAGAATTTCCAGTATGAAATGCATCTGCTGGAGGTTTTTATTTATCTTTTGTCTGCTTTTGAGTAGATTGAGCCAGATCAGTGTTTAATCGTGATTAAACCCATTGTAATCTCTGTTCTTTATAAAATCCCTCTCAGAGCAGGGCAGGTTGTTTATTTGTGAAAGGTTATCCCTAGGATCTTTTTGGTGTTCGGAAGAGAGTTCCTGTTTTCCATTTGCATGGGTAAGCATAGGCACATCGCTTCTTGCTTGCACGGATAGAAATATGTTTGTGTGTGCACTTGCTAGGGCAGTTGGAACTGTACTACAACGTGCCTTGACATGGAGCAGCTGGTCACCCACGGACATTTGTCTCATCACCTCGGTAAAAGCACTGGGTGGCTGGTCGTGCACTAAATGCTGCCCTTGCAGGCAAGCGTTACTCCTTGTGTTCCGGCCAGCATGGGCCTGGGAGCTGCCGTTGATGTCTCCTATAGGAAGCACAGGGTAGGGCTGTTGGCATCCCCGCTGCAGGGTGAGTGAGGGTCTATGACCGCTGCCTGAGCTCTGGAGGTTGGCCCGCCTGGAATGTATCTGTTGCCCGTGCAGCCAAAATACCCTGCACTGTTGCTGCTGTTGAGTCTTCTGGACAGTCTAATGTTGCAGCAGTCCCTGAGAGGTAGGGAAAAGTTGTTGTTAGCCTGTCTTGCAATCTTCCTTCGCTTTGGAACTATTGATTAAAAAAGATAAGGCAATTGACAATGAATGAATTAGTTGCTGTAAAGCAGTTACATTTACTGCCAGTTCCCAGAACTGTCCTTTCCAGAAAGAGGTTGACCCCTTTGAAGCTTAAGTACACTTGGATATTCTCTACGGTAACCTAATGAAACGGTGGTCTCGCTTTCAGAGAGCAGGAAAGGGAGATGTGGACTTTGCCACTGACTCACTCAGGACTTTTGATCAGTCTCTTCCAGCCCTTTTGCTGCCTCAGTTTTCTGTTCCCCATTCCTAGAGAGGAGAGGTGAAGCCAAGCCTCTGTGCTTACCCTTTGCCTAATTCAACCTTGGGACAGGCTTCTGCATGATTCATCAGCTGTAGGTGGTACCCCTACCCTGTTCCTTCAAAGCCACTGTGGAGTCAATGATTGACTGCTCACAGTAAAAGGAGATTATGCCAACAGAGAGCCAAATTGTGCAACTGAGTTTATTTTAATTTTTTTTCCTCCTCTTATTCCCCGTTAGTTACATTTTTCTCTCCAACACCCTTCCTATGTTTCCGTGTATCTCTTTCTTTCCTTTCTCTTGCTTGTTTATCTGAGTGCAGGTAATACTCAGGGCTGCAGTCTTTTATTTAGACCTCATCCCCTGGGTCCAGAAATCTCAGGGTAAAGGGAAGCATACCTGTTGTTATACCTATGCCGTTGAACCATTTCTGGCTGATTGGAACCAGAAGCCATGGTTTCTGTCAAAGTGACTCCTGGGGAAGGCACAAGCTCAACCCAGACTTTACATGGGTGTAAATGAAATGCGTAGAAGTTGAAATGCAGTTGAAGTGTATCATATGGATGGGAACAGCAGCTTTGCTCTCCCAGGAACATTTCACTCAGAAATGACACATCAGATGGCATTCAGGGGAATCACAATGTCCTGCTGTTGAGCTGTTGACAGCATTTCTTACAATATGGGAAGTTTCTTCAGGTTATCCCATCCATCCACACTGTCATGTGGTCTGTGGCATAGGAAGCACAGGCTTACACCTACTTACATCTCTGGCTTATTTGATATTGGTTGGATATTCTTTTTTTTTTTTTTTTGAGGCATCTATTTTTGTCCCTGGACAGAAGCTAAATTTATCCATTAGTAAAATCATTCTCTACACTTCCAGACCAAGAAGAAACAGAAAATGTGTACTTACAAATGCTGGCATGTGTTTAAGTTTTGTTTGTGTGTTGTAGAAGTAATATGAAGAGTCCTTAATCTGTTGGTTTTTTCTGCCTTTCTTCTATAAGATGGCAGAAGACAAAGCCAGTTCATAGAACAGGACCACTTTTGAATAGTCAGCAATTATGGGGAAGGTTCTTTTTGTTTGTGTTTCTTTTTCCCTTTTTAATAAATTGACATAGCAGCAAGAGTATTTTAATATCAGCCTAAATCATTTTTTGGTTGTTTACGTGGATTAAGTAATGCATTTGCTCTCTATGGGAAGCCAGAGTGCATTGCATCTGTTGAGCAGAGCTTTGGCCAGGGTTTGAGGGCAGTGTCATGGACTCTACTGAAGGTGTACTCCTGGGTGAAAACAGAAGACCATCTATTACTCATGCAAACCTTCAAATAAAGGATGTGCTGTTTTGGAGAGGAGTCAATGTCAAATTAGACTCTTTAAATTAAGGACTAGCGGTGTGAAAAATAATTAAGAAGAAGTGTATGAGATTAAAAAAAGGTGAGATGATATGTCCTAATGCTAGCAGCTTGAAAGAGATCTTCCTAATAATAGGCATTACTTCAAGAAAGAAGTAATGGAATGGGATACAAGACAGATATAAATAGCTTTACAGAAGGTGGCACAGTATCCTGTAATGTGGTGTAATCAATGCCTGAAGGAAAAATAAGTATTTGAGACTGGCAGTGGTTGTTAGTCATATTACATTACTCTTCTCTTCCTTGTTTTTGTGTTCTTATCATGGGAAGGAATGCTTTCTCTAAGCAGAGAAGTAAATCAGCTGGTGAAAACAGTAATATATCAGTAGGAAAGGAATGGATGGAAGTAAAATGCCATGTGAATAACTATTTTTGATGCAAGTCTTTGTAGAGGATGTGGCCAAACTGTGGCCTTGTAATAATGAGGGCTGTTCCTTTCTCCTTTTTGTCAGAGCAGTTCTCTTAACATGCTGTTTTTATTCCTTTTCATACTGCATATCAGCACAGTCCAGTTCATCTTTACCTCCATATATATCCTAGAAGTTTTTTTAAAATGAAACAAAACATACCTGACTTGCACCTCTGGAAATGAATGAACTTTATTATTGTGGAGGAGTGGAACCTAGTTATCTTATGTGCTTAAGCAGCTTTCCTTGGTTAATAACATTTAAAACTGTGTGATTTCCCCATTCCCAATGTTTTGTTCTTCCTTTGTATTAGCACATTTTTTCCCATACTCCTTTTCTTTGGCTCAAGGCCGTGTGCAGTTAAGGAGACTCAGATCATGGCACCTAGCTCTCTGGTTTGGTTTATTTGTTTTTAATTGGTGAACAAGAAACCAGTTCTTATCACTCTTGGGTCTCATGTTTCATAGGCTGTTTTTTTATTTGCCTTCTCTATAAAGGGCTGGGCTCTGATAAATTGATTTTCACCTCATGTAGTCCCAGTGAGTACTGGGTGAGTAAGGTTGCCGTCACATGGTATGGTTTTGCACCACACCACAGAAATCGATAGGAGCTTCCCAGTTGCATGACAAAAGTATTGGCCCAGGGACTAAAAATAAAGAAAAAGAGGAGTTCCCGGAAAGCTAGTGACTACTAGTTGCCTGGTGCCCTATATATCTAGTCCAAATGAACATGCAGGTTAGCTCCCCAGACATCTGCTGCATGAGCTAAGGCCCTGTAGAGTGGTGGCCGTTATGGTGCAAAATGAAGCACGTGTACTCTGGCTAAGCATACAATAGCTCACCTTGTGGAAGACTTGGAGCTCTGTATTGGTCGCTGCTTCAAGCACTATCTGTTCTGGTGCCTCATTGCTTTAATAATCTCAGTAATACTTCCCTAAGCATACATGTGTGTTCCCTGAGAGGTGCTCTGCTTTTTCTGATGTCTGAAGTGGCGGCAAAATGAAACTTGTCTTCTTCATTTCGAAATAATGAGGTGGGGGGAAAAAACATGAAAAAGCAGCTGAACATTTACAGCAGACAACATAGTAATAAGTAAATAATTCAGCTGTGTTGTGGCTATGATTTTAGCACAGCCAACTGATTGAGCAGACCGCTTTATAACAATGTAGGAAAAGTACTTGAACTCGACCACTCATCTCTTGAAAAAGCAGCTTGATGAAAAAGATACCCTTGTAATCATGAGGGTTTCCTTTTCATTCTTCTTTATATCCTAACAGCTCCCTTAGCATGCCATTATTGCTATTAATGATTATACTGCATACTTATGCAGACTAAAACATTCACTTGAAGAGGCTTCAGGAATGAATTGCAAGGCTTTATGACCATTCTTGACAAGCACTTGAGCCTTAATTCCGGTATTATGTTTAAAAAAAATCCGTAAGAGTAAGAAAAGAAGTTGTCAGGAAATGTCTTCTGCAAAATGAGTATGTCCCATGAAGTACAAGGAAAAAGTTCAGCTTGTAATGGAAACATGAGAAATTAAAACCCCACAAAACTGCTTCTGCGCACAGGTTGGCCAATATGGGCGTTCGCTTTCATAGCGAAAAGGCAGCGTGTATTTCCACCAAGCATATGTGAAGACCATTTCCCATGAAATGGCAGCCTGGCTGAAAGATGTTTCATATCCCATTTTGACAATAGGTTGTTGAGCATCCTATAATTCTTTAATAACGTCCCCAGCACTTAAAGTGTGTTATGATAGTTATTGCATTGCCGCTTTCAGCTGTTGTTTCACTGCTCTGCACCAAAGGTTTCCATGTCTTCCTTTTCAAGCTCTATAAAAAGACATTGTTTATATAAATAATAACTTTTGTTTAGAATGAAGCTAGAAGAACATGCCAGTGAATGATCTGAATTGTTGTCCCAGGAACACTATGATTAAAAGACGAGCATAGAACTGTTTTTATGGGCTACAATCTGTTTTTTTAATCATATAGTCAAAGATAAAGAATGTAATTTCCTCTCAGATATTACAAAGAATTAAGCAGTTGGGTGACTGTGGTGAGCTCTGATTCATCTAGGAGGACAGTGTAGAAACTCATTGTTGAATTTTTCCAAAATAAGTACTCAGAAAGGAAAACAAATAACTTGGGAGTGCAGACTTATGCTCCTACCACTCCCCAAACGATCCTGTAAAGCCTAACTTAAAAAAAAAAAAAAATCTGCTTTGGTTCAAACAGGTTCATGTATGGAAACAAATCATTATACACTTTTGATAATTGAGATAATGTTAAGTTTATCAGCATAATTATTTCCTACACATTCATAAAGTACAATGGGTGAGTAACACAGCAGCTGCAGAAGAGAGCCTTGTGTTCCAGTTTGGTTCAAATCCATGGGCTGGCTCAAAACGCAGCCAAATTCATAAAGGGGCTTAGATACTTGATGTGAGAGTGATATGTTTTGTTTTAAAAACTTTGAGTCCTCCAATGCTTTGCTTTAGTGTTCCTATGGTAACCAGGGTTATGCCTCTGTGCATACCTAAAATTACCCCAATCTCAACAACTCAGTTTCTAGCCTGTGCCTGCACATAGCTGGGCTTGAAAAATGAACCTTCCTCATCCTGTCTGCTCTGAGGAGTTCAGTCCAGGAGGTTTCCTTTTTTTGTGTGTTAAGCTTAGAAATGGTCTTTGCAGCAAAGCCTGGAATTCAGGACACAGACCGCCACGTGGCTTCTGGGCAAAGAGGCTGCAGTATGGTAGATGTTTGCTCTCCAGTCCATGACATGATGCTTGGAGCACTCATTTAGGAGCTAAGAATCCGATCCTCAGAAGGAAATCTTTCCTCCACGGGTGTCTGTCTGAAATACTGGGCTGCTATCTAAGAAGCAGAAGCAGCGCATTTTCCAGGCAAGACTGAGCTATGCTCAAACCGATGAAAAAGCTGTAGGTGCCTCCCTTACGACAGATCAGGATCCCAAGCAGACAAAGTCATCTGCTTGCCACCTGAGCTCTGTGTCCAGAAGGACAGGGTGTAAACTGCATTACTGAACTCATCATCTTCTCTTGGCTTGCCCCGGCAGCCCCTTGCAAGAGGAAGCCTGGTGTACCTAATGGGGGGAACGGGGATGGATTCCACAGCTGGTGCCAGGTGATGGAGATTGGGCGATGCAAAACTTGTATTGGCTCACATCACATCTGGTCTGGAAGGAGCTCTCGTATTTGCCAACATATACATGTGTATATCTGCATGTTATCACAACAAACAAGCTTTCTGTGTCCATAGTCTGCAAATACACCAAGAGGTGATGATTGTGCCTGTAGGTGCAGTTTTACGTGCGAAGACAGATGCTGGTTAGAGGTTTGGCTGAATGGTTAGTGCTGAAGTGCTCTGCCTCGATTTTGCTGCTCGTGACAAGTTTATGGAGCTGTTTGAAGGATGTATTAGATAATGTTTGCGAAGAACGTGGAGGATGGCAGGATTTATTCAATCATAGTTCGTAATGTTTTGTTTTAGCTCTGGGAACGATGGACCAGTAAGTAAAGAATGGAAAGGTATTGCTCCAGGTCTCGATGACACAGTGTAAACAGGACATGCTAACATGGCAGGATGGGCTGATAACCTTGCCGGGGGCAGTTCTGTGTCTGTGGCATTTTCAGTAGATTTGTTCCTTATCTTTATTTTTGTTACAGAATTTTTCTCCTAAATTTTATAAATCGGCTTCTATAAACCACACTTCTTAAATATTTTTCAGTGCTGTCTTCATTGTAGAGTTATTCTCAAGAGGGAGAAAGAGCAATCTTTTTCGAAAACAAATGTATTGATATGTTTGAGGCCTTTGTTGCCTGTGGAGTTTTGTTCTCCTTTGAAAACACTAATAATTATCTGTCTAGCAGTCTTCTGCCTGCCAAGTTCTATTTGCCTTTGAGTAATATCAATACTTGAAGAACACAATCAATGAATATTATGAAATGTTTCATGAGATCTTCCTGGAAGGGACTAATTGAATGGGCACGTATAAAAGTTACATCTTAACACAGGGCCACCCCTACTTCCCCTGCACTGTTATGTGATTCCTCTGAAAAGAGCCTGCAAGTGCATCCCCCACATCAGTGTTTACATCTCCTTGTTGTGCGTGTTCAGGAGTACTTTTTGGCTACTTCTGCAAACAGGAAAAGGATACACTTCAGGGAAAGGCAAACAAGCAAGGAACGCCTGAGACTACACTATTGTCAATAGGAAATAGGATCCAGTGTTGATTCTGTTTTAGGCTTTAGCCATAATAACGCTTCCTTCCCTGCAGTTATGTTTGGTTATACAAGAACCCAGATGCAACCACAGGGCCTGATGCTCCTCTGTGTCCCTTTGCTTAGTTCCTCGTGCCTGTGGGGATGGGAACGCAAAGTGCTGTTCGCCTGGAGAAGTGCACTGAGAACCCTGGCCCCACTGCGTCCTGCGTCCCCTCTTTGCTCGCCTTGCGCTGCCGCACGTGGCTGCACTGCGACAACAGCGATGCACTCCTGAACAGTTTTTTTACCCCCACCTCAAATAGTAAGTCCAGGAAAATACAACCACCGCAAAGCTGTCCACCCCTAACTCTGCCTCTTCCTCACCACAAACATGATGTAACAAAATGCTCCTTTTCTTCAAGAGCATCAGCGTCAAGTTGGGATGCTTTTCATGAAAACCGAAGATGTTGATTTCAAGTTCTCAAAAATATTTTTAATGTTTCTGCTCCCAGCTTTCTAGGTCAGGCTCTATTAGGGAGCACCAACTGTAGCTGTGTCCTGTATATGGGTGATTGGATTAGGATTACAGGTATTCAAGTCTGCTTTTTCAGTTGAAAATAGAAGTACAGTCCACTCTTGGATGCATAACGAGAAGAAAGGATAATGTGCATTTAATTCCAGGAACGTTTTTGTGTTACAGAGTACTCAGTGATGGAGCAGAGGAAAAATATATTAAAGGATGGATTAATAGTGCCAGTGCCAGATGGTCTCATGAAGCCGTTGTCAATAATGTTGTATCTTCTATCTGGAATATATTAGATCTTGTTTCAGGATGGGAGTTTTATTGTCAGAGGAATCAGGTTTGGAGAGGGTTGGTGGGCTTCTCCTTAAGTGCACAATTTACGAGGTGTATCTCAGATCTCTTTTGCTTAGCTTTTCCTGAAGCACAAAGTCCATCACTGGCAGGTGCTCCCTAGCACAGAACAGCCCTTACCTTGTTGTTTACCAGCCCATAACCTGCAGATTCCTGTAGTCCATGAACTACTACTAAGAGATCCCTCAAAAGAAACAGGAAACTGAGCCCACTATCAGAAGACTTGAATTTTTTCTTATGCACAAGTCCAGATTTCTGCTTCAAGATTTTTCCAGGATCTGCAGTTTGAAAAAGGTGGTGAATTTTGACCTAATGATGTACATCTTTTTTTTTTTCCTGCTTGTGAAAGTCTCCTTTGCAGCTATTGCCAGCTCCCACACTCTTCACAACTTGTACGCCAGGTCTCTTTCACCATGATGATGTCAAATCTTTACTAATGTGCTATCTCTTAACATATCTGAAATGCTAAGGAATTGATAGAAGTTTCATATGTATCTCCAGTACTCATTAAAGTTGCTCCCCTTAGTGCCTGTTAAAAATAAAGGAACTGTGTATACGTAATATTTAGAAATAGAATGTTTATTACCTAAGCTCTCTTCTCTCCTCTTTCTTAAGTGGAACTAGAGTCATCTTTGCTTTGAAGAAGTAAGTTGTTATTTACATTTACTGCAGCACCCTTTTGGCCTGAAAGCTTCTGTGGTAATTAAACAAAATGAACAGTTAATTGCCTTGAGTGCCTTTCTAAAGTTCAGGTGATGATTACTGCACCAAGACAAGACATACTGTGCCGTAATAACAGGCTCACACTGGAAGCTCCTCCTTACGGTTCCTTCTCTCCTCACCCTTTTTACAGCCTCTGCTCTGACTCCAGGTCTGAAATTAAAGTATGCTCCAAAAAGGAGTCACTGGCTGATAAGAGATGCACGACTACATGTGGCTTTATTAAGCCTTAAGGCATTGTTTTCCTAGGTCACATTTGGTTTACACTAAATGTGTAGAGGAGTAGCGCATCCTCTTTTCAGGCAAAGGATGCTCACCTCAAAGGAGGTCCCTGGCTCAGTGCGGTCCCCCGTGCTTGTACAGCATGAGTAATACTTAACAGGGCAAGCTGTTTCACATGGAGAGGTGTTGTCGTTTGGAAAGATGACCCTACTGTGCCTGTTTTTGGAGCGGCTGCACAAATAGCGCCTCAAAAGAAAGCAAAGATTACCCAGGGCACCCTGAACAACAGGGGGTGAGATCTGCCTGTTGGGTTAGTGTTGGGTGCTTGCTGGCAGAGTTCCTACACTGGAAGAGGCTTATCTTAATGCACAAATCAATTATTGCTGCTGGCAGTGCTTAGAGCATCTTGGGGAGGGGGATAAGGTGTTAGGGAGTCTCTAATTCCTTACAATAGCCAGCTTGTGCCAACCCAGCATGTTCTTCTCCTTGCTCCCAAGTTAGTCCAAGACACCTTGCCTTCTCTCTCTCCTGTCCCTACTCAAATGTGCGTTTCCTCAGCTTCTTCCAGCTGCCCTGTGTTGGTCGTAAGCTCATTTCTGTACCTGTCTCTGCTTTTGGAGTGGCTGGGAGCAGTAGGCATGGGCTCCTTATCAGGGTAAATGGAGAGCAGTTATGTCTTTGGAGCCTCCCTTCTTGGGTAAATGATGGGTTGATGATGAGCAAAGGCCGTGGGGCTTGTCCCAGTTCCTGGAGTGGTGGCCCTTTTTGGCTTTTTGCACTTCAAATGTTGGCAGCAGGCTGGTGGCTGTCACAGGGGGGTTACCTTTCCAAAGCAGACTGCTTTTTTACCTAGACTATGTCTGGAGCCGGGTGCTGCCGCGTTCCCACACCCTGGAGGCACTGCTTATTCAAAAAAACTAGCACTGAGCTGCAAGAGAGACCGTGAAGACATAGGTGTGGTATTGGGGGACTCCTTGTAAAAGAGCCCTTGTGCTGTTGATGTTATAGTACGTGTTTGAGTTATAACTTCGTTATGTACAGCATTTAATAAAGAAGGCTGATTTCATTTAAGGAAACTTGCAGTCTGAAAGGATCTTGAGAAAAAAAACAAAGCTAGAACTTTTTTACTTACGAGGATTTTGGGGAAAAAAATGTTCCAATAGAGATTTTCATTTTGATTTTTTCTTTACCACATGAGAAAAAGCTCCTCAAAGGGATTGACATAAATCTAACTTTGCAAAAGAAGAAAGGATATTTTTTTCATGCCCACTGTAGGCTGTGAACTTGTCTGTATATTTTTACTGTACAAGAGAAAGTGTAATCTTGTTTGGTGTTGGGCTTTGTGGGTAGAACAACATGCTTTAAGAAATGTCCTCACTTCAGCAAAAAATATGACCTAAGCAAGTAGGCTGCAAGAACTTCAAAATCTGTGTGCCTGTAAGCCCTGAAAAATGGGCACAAATTAAAGTCAGCTGCTGTAAGGGATGCTCTCAGTTGCTGCAACTCTACCCAGAATGGGCTGATGTCTTTTTCTGAACAAACCATATAATCTTATTTGTCATCTTTTTGTTTGAGCAAAGTTAAATTAGGGCCTTAAGAAAATCAACTTGGAGCAAACAAAATATTCAAACTAGTTGATTGTAGATGCTCTTTTTAATAAAGCGGTGGTGTCTGTAGTATTTATTCAGCCCTGTCATATCCTTTGTGCTGGCCGCTAGGCAGCTGCAACACAGAGAGAAGTTAACTCTTTTGTCAGTGTACAGTAGAACTCCTAACTTCAACAATTCTTTTTTCCATGGTTGCTGATTTAAGTTATTTAAATGTTAGAAAGCTCATTCACCCAATTTTTGCTGTTTAAAGTCAGCAGAATGACAGCAGGAATGCTGTTGTTATTGCCGTGACTTCCTGCGTGTGTTACGCTGTCACCCAGCCATCAGTCCAGAGCACGGCTTAGTTCTCAGGCTGTGCAAATGCCCTGTGTGCCTCCCTGTTTAATAAACCAGCACAGCCCGAGCGCTGCTTGGAGCTATATAATGAGCACTAACGCAGTATGTCTAGGCAGCATCTGGAGTAGGAAGCCCCAGCAAATTTCTACATTTCAGAACAGCTTCTTAAAGGATGTGCCAAATATTTTTGCTTTTGAGTGTGGAACTGAAATGCTTGTTGGCCTTCCAAGACAAGAAAGACTGCTTTTTGGGTTGCATATATCTTAGAGGTAAATGCTTACAGCTTCAACACCGGAGATACTGAACTTACAGACAAGGCAGTTAGTAAAAGAGCAGGGTTTGATTTTTCTTTTTGAAACAAAAGGTAAAATAGACATGAGAATAATAACACTTGGTGAGTTGGAAAGGTGGTAGCCGTTCCCCGTTGGGTTACAGAGAACAGCTGTCCCATCCTTTTGCTGATACCCACGTAGGAAACACTTATATCCATGCTGATTATCACTGTAGCTCTTCAATCTGTGTTTGGCCAGAAGCATGTCCCACCACAGAGAATCACTGTGTACAGGAGGTTATTGTTTGCCTTGAAATCCTTCTTTGTTAAATTGCTGCTTCTGTTGGACTGACGTTCGGGATACGAGCTTTTGTCAGAAGGTGTTCTTTCATTGTGGAAACCTCTGTGTTTCAGTGCAGCTCTTCNAAAGTCTCTTACTCTTTCACTGCAATTACTTTTTAATAGCTTCTTTCCCTGAAGCCACAGCTGCTGTGTGCTCGTGCTTCTGTGCAGCCAGGGTGTGCTGATGCCTGGTCCCCCTGCCAGCATCCAGCTGGAGTCTGTCTTGACCTGACAGTAGCTTTGCAAAGGGCTCTAGCTCTTCCTATTAAGCTTTTTTCTGAAA